>PVKB01005504.1:0-94420 GCA_004027205.1 Ctenodactylus gundi | reverse complement strand
TGGGGGGGTTGGTAGGGGGAGGGACAAAAGGAGAGTGGGAAAGTCCTTGTCACCTTGACAAGATACGTAGGTGCACAAAATGCTAAACTTCATTGTAAACCTTTAATTTTGCACTTATACATATCAATAAAATGGGGGAAAAATTTGGGCTCTTTACTAGCAGCATTTGATTTCTCTCTCTCTCTCTCTCTCTCTCTCTCTCTCTCTCTCTCTCTGTGTGTGTGTGTGTGTGTGTGTGTGTGTGTGTGTGTGTGTGTGTGTGATACTGAGGATTAAACCTAGGGCCTATACACAGAGCTACCTCCTTACTCCTTACTTACCCATATCTTACTCACCACTTTTTAACTTTTTTTCATTTTGAGACAGGGTCTTGCTACTTTGCTCAGTCTGGACTTGAACTTTTGTTTCTCCTGCTTTAGTCTCCCAGAGTGCTGGAATTACAGGCTTTTGTTACTACACCTGGCTTGGTTTTTAAATTTTAAGCTCAAATTGGTGATGTCATCAGATTGTTCTTCAATTTCAAGTGATATCTAATTTCCCAGATTTTTTCCTTTTTCTGAAGAAATTTTGAGTTTTGAAACTTGTATGGTTATATTTTGACATTGATACTTTTCTGTGATAGTACATCTGAAATATTAATAATTTATCTCCAATGATAAATAATGTTATATTTCTTATTCTTTTGAATACCTACATCTATTGAAGAATTTATGGTATTGTGATACATAGAATTTAAATGAAATGTGAAAGCCAGTTTAAAAAAAACTCACTTATTTCTTGGCCAAATCACTTGTGAAGGATCATTTGCTAAAAGTCTCAATGTTCCCCTCTTCTATCACAGGCAAAAACATACTATACAAAACATACTATTACCTGCAAGGTTAGTGTTGTGTGTTCACAAAAGTATTGAAAAATCTGCATTTTGTGGTTATTGCTATTCCAAAATTAACTGATAACATTGAGAAAATTATCAATTTAAATTACTCATCACTTCTAGACCAATTACCTTCTGAATCCAGCCAAGATAAAACAATAGGGATTGCCTTACTCTTATATCTCAAAACACTAAAAAGCCTGATAAGATAAAGGAAAGAAAGGCTATAAGATACTCAGGGTTAAGCGTCCCAGGACAGAGTCTTATGGCTTGCCATGGGGAGGAGACCAAGACCCTTATGGCTGAGTTGGAAAGATGGAATTGTGTGTCTCAGGAGGTTAGGGTGTCCAGAGGCCACAGGAAAAGAGGGAGAAAAGAAGAGAAAGGAGAACCAGGGCACACTGGAGTTGGGTGAAGATTCATTGTGTGTATGGCAGAGATTTTCTGGATCATTCAAAAGAAGCAGAGAAAATGAATAGATTATAAAACTCACCAGACAGAGCACAGACTGCATAATTCACGGGACATTGGGTCAAGGGCTCAGATGGGTATTGCCTTTGGAGTGAAAAAAAATTTGCCCTCCACATTCTCAGCTTCCGCTAAGCAAAAATCCCAAGAAAGCTTTGGAAAGATCAAACTATTTCCCAGTTTTTTATTATAACTTTAACCCAAAAGGATGCTAAAGAATATTTATTGATACCCAAAGGTATCTGGTACCAAACAGGCAAAAAAAAAAAAATTACCAGGTATGAAAATATCTGGACTATGTTAAGTTATGAGAAGAAAAATCAATTCATTTAAATTGACCCAATACTAATACATGTATTAGAATTAGGGCACAAGAACATTAAGAGAGTTCTAATACAACATTCTTTATGCTCAAGAAGACAGAAGAAAGACAGAACATGGAAAGTGATGTTAGGAGAAGTTCCTGCTTCAACATCTACTGTAGAAGAAAAGATTAGTATGTTCAAAAAGAAACCTTGTAGAAACTCTGAGAGTAAAAGAAGATCAAAAAGCTGTGAGAAAAAAATTTGCTAGCTGTGGGGGAATTCAACCCAACTAACACATATAGAATCAGATTCCTTGACAGCAGGAGGAGAAAGTGCAGGAAAAGTATTTTAAGGAAATAATCTTCCCAATTTTTCAAGACTTAATAAAAATTCTGAATCTATAACTCAAGAAGTTGAATAGACCCACCCCCAAATTATACTAAAACATAACATAAGCAATTGCATGAAACGAATGATAAAAACACCCACAGAAGAGGACATACTACAAAAGGGAAACAAGGACAAGAGAGATAACAGATGTCTTACCAGAAGTAACATAGCCAGAAAGCACAGGAGCTGCCTCTTCAAAGTGCTAAGGATTAAAAGCGCCAACCCAGAAACCTGTGCCCATGAAAACACCTCTCAAAAACAAATGTGAAATAAAAAGTGTTTGGAAATAGAAAAATTGAAAGGATACTTCTGAATAGACTTGAACTACAGGAACTATTACAGGGATTCCTTTGAGTAGCAAGAAAGTGTTACCAGAGGTGATCGTACCTACACAAAGGAATGAGAAGAACAATAAATCCTTTTTCAGCACTGAGGGTTGAACCCGGAACCTCATGCACACTATACCACCAAGCCATACTCCAACCCCAAACTAAGTATGTACTTTAAAGGCCATTTCTTCTTACAAAGTCTATCTTAAAAATGACAAACGCTTAGAGCAGAAATAATAACAAATTATTGTGGGGTTTATAATATACAGAGTAATAACATTGGACAACATTTAGCATAAACGCCAAGCAAATTCTTATAATGAAACAAATTTGTATGAGACTGTGGTAAGTTAGAGATGTACGCTTGTAAATCCTAAAGCAATAACTAAAACAGCAAACTGAAAAGTGATAGTAAACCACCAAAGAGAAAGAAAACCGTCATAAAGTATTATATCTAAAAGATAGAACAAAAGGGAAACAAATAGCAAAATGATGGGTTGAAACTTAGTCATATCAATAATGACATCGTATGAATACACAAGACTACACAATTAAAAGGATAAAATTGCTGGGCTGGATTAAAAAAGCAGGATTTTAACTATGTGTGCCCTATAAGGAATCCCTTTACATATGAAAAATACAAATAGTCAAAAATAAAATGACGAAGCACTGGAGAAATAACAGAAAGATTAGAGTGCCTGCCTAGCAAGTGCAAGGCCTTCAGTTTGATTCCTCAGCTCAACATAAGCCATGCATGGTGGTGCAGATCTGTAAACACAGTACTTGGGAGGTTGAAGCAGGAGTATTGCCGTGAGTTTCAGGCTATCTTGGGCTACATAATGGGTTCAGGACCGGCTTGCACTACAGAGTAAGATCCTGTTTTAATGAATAAACAAACAAACAAAATAAAATGATGAAAAACAGTAGGACACAATCACTAGTGTTTTTAATTTGAAGCGTGTGTGTTCATATCAACAAAGTTGGTTTCATAGCCAAGAATACCGACACTGATAAAGAGAATCATGTCATAATGTTGAAGGTATCAAAGCAGAAAACATAACAATCCAAAGTAGTATTCACATAATAATAGAAATTCAAAATGTAGAAAGTGAAACTTTGAGGACTATAAAAATGAAAGGATAAATCTACAATTATTGTCATTGACTTTAACATCTCTCAGCTATTGACATGAGACACAGAAATTAGAAAGAGCATAGAATATGAGAAATATTGCCAACAAAGTTGAACTTGACTAATATTTATAGAGTGTTCTATTCCAGAAAATCGGAATACACCTGATTTTCCTGTTTATATAGAATATTTACTATGTTAGATCATATTCTGAGGAATAGAGCAATCTTAAAAATTAAAAAAGAACTCAAATATGAAAAGAATATCTTCTCTGGCCATACTAGAACTAAAACCGAAATGTATTTAGGAGAGTGTTTGAATGTTCGAGCTTTCCTCAGCTATTCTAAGGAAATAAGGAAATAATAATTTTGCCTACATTTAGGATGTTTCTCAATCATGAAATCACCCAAAGAATTCTGGGGTTTTCTAAAAATATATATACTTTTAACTTGTTAGAAAACAGTAACAGCTTCAATCTTTCATCTTAACTTTTTTCGGGTGTTCATTTCAGTAGTGCTAAACATATTTACACCATTGTGCAATCAGTTTGCAGAGCCTGTCATCTTGCAAAACTGAAACTTCATATTCCGTATGCAACAGTTTCCTGCCCCCGGTCCTGTACTGTTGGCAACCACCAGTCTACTTTCTGTCTCTATGAATCTGACTACTCCAAATACCACACTTACGTAGAATTTTACTATATCTGCCTTTTTGTGACTGGCTAATTTCACTTAGCAAAATGTCATCATAACTCAGCCACAGTATGTGTCAGAATTTCTCTCCTTTTAACAGGAAGCTGTTTAGAGATACTAACGTCCAGATCTCACTCAAACTAAGAGGCAGTGTTTTTTGCAGGGGGAGGAATCCAGGCACCTCTATGTTTTACTCCTGGATAATTCTCATGAACAAGAAACCTTGATTCTATCTCCAGTACTGAAAAAAAGTGTTGAAAAAATACAACCAAACAGAGATGGAGGAACTAGAAAAACAAGTCAGAAAGATTCCAGAAAAAAGTCAGGTGGTAGGGGTTATTCAGGCTTCCTTGTCAAACACTGGCCGCTCCTTCCTAAGATTGACCTTGAACTCTGGAGGAAGTGTTAGAGGGGATTCTCTCCTCCAGGCCCTGACTCGGCTTGTGTTCTCCTTGCTCCACGGAGTCTTTAAAGATCAAAGGCACTGCAGGGACACAGCAGAATCCCCCTCCTGTTGCCTCTTGACTCATCCTTTCTAGGTCCACAGACAATGCTGGTTGAGTTAGGTTCAAAGTTTTAAAAAGTTTTTTCTTTAAGTTTCTCAGATAATATTTTGCAACAAGAATTTGTTTATGTAAAAACACTTTAACATTCAAGTTTGATGTGTAGTTCAGCTAATTATTGCAGTTTGTTCCGGAGCTTAGTTCAAAAGTCCCTGAGTAGAAATATATGTTTCAAATTATCCTCACAAACATAAAATATAATAGATACATTATTCTGGAAATTAACTGTGCTTTTATGAACGCCTTAGGCAGATATAATATGAGTAGCATTTATTTTTGCATTTCCATAGAATTTAAAAATAATAGCTTTTTTCTTTCCTATTATCTAGCAGGAAAACACGTTATAATTTAAATATAGACTAATGAACTTTACCTTCTGTTCCACTGTCTGAAAATACGAATTTTGATCGTCAAATTAGTTTCTTCGTAATAGCTGTGCTCAACTGAAAGTGGCGCACAACTCCTCTTTCTTAGTGGCCAAGATCAACATGTAGCAGGCTGCTTGGTTAGAGGACACAACTTATAAGGCCAAGATAATATTTTCATATAGTGACCCAACAGTTATTCTATTCCATTTCTCAGTCAACAAATTTAAAAATATTTCCCAATACTTATAAGAGACCAGATAAGAAAATATAAATGGATTAAATAAAAATCTATTATTCAACAATAAAAATGAATGAAAGAGCAAATTCCAGAAATAAGCAACTGAAAATCTACTAGTTTCATCACTTACTCATTCTTCCATAACTATCAGACTCCACGGAGATCCTTGCCACCTAGAGTCTTGTAACAGTGGAAAGGAGGAGGAGGTGACATAGGGAATGTAAACTATGACTTCATGAGATGGGGGCTATCTTTCTTGAGGAAATGCTACTGTCAGCCCAGTGTAGGGCCAGATGTCATAATATATTGTTAGTATACGTTCATAACCACCTTTAGCTTTGTTTTTATAGCCAGAAGCAGTCCAACTTCAGGGAGATAAACTTCACTGGGGTTATAATGGTAGTGAAGTGGAGTGATAGCTCCTGTTCTCTTCTTCCCCTCCTCCCTCAACTCTTCTTTTCCTTCTTCCTTTCTTCCTCTTTTTTCATATTTGCCTTTCTCCTTCCATTGTCTCAACTCAATAAATAAAAGCAAGGTTTTCACATGTGCCAAGACCTATGCTTGAGAGCGGTCCGATGAGACTGGAGTGAAGGTAGAAGGGTGCCAGAGAGTGAGTCTGGAAGGGTCTGTCATGGGCAGGCTTTGTTTAGGGGCAAGGGACATGCTGTACTGTTGGCATGACAAAGAGATGTCTTCACAACAGGCAGAAATTCAGATTTTCATGAAGTACTTGGACGTTTATATCTTATAGATGTGTAACACATTGACTTACATAGCTATTTGTAGTAGTTGCATCAAGTAACACCTTTTAAATTTGAAATGCTTAATGAATTTTAATGAATCACATACACTAGAATAACACATATACATGAGGAAACATTTCCCTTTAAAAACCTAGTTCAGTAAAATTCAGTGTAATGCTTCCATTCGATTAATATTGATTCATTGAAATGTGACAGTATGCTGGGAAAAATTTTTTTCAATGTGTATTTGAAAGCATCACTGACCCTATGTGTATGATACCCACATATTTCTCCCTCTTCCCACAGACACCATTGGTGGTAACTAACTCAACTACTTCATTAGCCCCTTAGTAGTGAATTTATTGTTTTGTATTCTTTATCTAAGCCATTTTGCGTGGTGTTAAAGGAAGCCATTTTTTTCAGCATGCTTTATTTGAGTCACTCTTGACCCTTTTCTACTTTTTGGGTAATCACACACTACCTTCACCTAGCACCCAGAACAACACCATTGGACTTCTTATCCAGTCATTTTAGGATTGGAACATCTTTGATGATATACAACCTCTTTGTGCTCATTTTCTGTGGATCACAGTCATGAACTCTACATAACAAAAAAGCACACAGTTCTTTTTTGTCTCCATGAATGTGTTTGTGCCATGGTCTTTACCTAAATATGCTTCTTGAGCTGTTCCAATGCCATTTTCTATATGGTTCATGCAAACATTATTTTTTAAGTTTAAAGTCAAGTCTTCACTGTCTTTTGTATGTGTAATGAGCAACTAGAACCATCCTGAGTCATAATTATCTGTTTATGAGTGTCCCACTAATTTCCCTAAACTTGCTTTTATCTCTGCATGTCAGAGATAAATTTATACCTCAAATTACCACAATATTAATTAATACATAGAATCTAATAATACAGATGACTATTATGCATGAACTCAACAAAAGTAATTTTTTTAACAAATTGAAGAACAAACTTTGAAAAATTAATTATATTTGGAAAAATAGAATATTCTACTAAATAGATAGCCAATCTTCTTTGGGGTTGCCTATTTTTACAAGTTGATCCATTATAATTTTTATTACATACTTCAGTTTTTTAATACTGAATTAGTACTTAGCAGTTGTAACTTTATTTGAAACTTAATAGTTTATTCATTCTATCTCTATCATAAATGCAGAGATGTGATGTCTCCTTGAAAACGTGTGCTTCTCCCCTCCATACTTGCACTCTATTTCTCAGCTTTCCAAACCACCATGCTGTTCCTTCAAATACTAGAAAACAGTGCTACAGCCTGGCATAGTGGAACTCAGCACAAGAAAGGGCTTTAATAACATACTTTCATGTAAAATCCTTAAAATTTATGAGAACATAAAATTTCAGAAGTACGTTATCATTCTAAATTGGTTTGATATTCATTATTATAGCATAGATAATTGTGAGTTCATTTGGTATTCATATGGATGTGTCACATACTTCCAGAGGTGTTACACCATAATTTAGTGTTAGTTAATGGTCACTAAAAATAAAATGTTATCAAATTTCCTAACAGAAGACATTTTAAATGAATTTAAGCCAGGAAGTTTAATAGATAATACTTCTGACAATTAGCTTCCTTTTACAATGAGGAGAAAATAGATTTCTAATTTATTGGATAATGTTATCTTGAAAAATCAAGCGGTTTAAGAAGTATTACGTAGAATCTATAAACATAATGGCAAAAAAGTAACAATTTGCTTTTTAAGTGGTTGATTATTTTGTATAATTTAACTAAGTAGGTCAGATGAACACCGAGTTTGCAAGTTGCAAATACATTTGTTGTTTACAGGATGGTACCTCAGTCTCAAGATAGAAGCAAGATGATATAGCCATGCATGAAATCTAGAAATGTAAAATTTTCATTTTTTCCATATTTTTTGAAAAAAATTCTTTTCTTCCAAACACTATTTTGCTCAACAAACATCATATGGTACTGGCAGGGGGAGGGGGAGACAGGTAGCACACAGCAGACATATGTGGCAGAGAAGAGCAAGAGCACAAGGATGCTCAGACATAACAATGTCATGCTCAAAAAGCAGATGTTCTATAGTTTGAATTGTGGAGATCTTAAAGGATTTTGCTTTTGACTCTAGAATCAAGCAACATTTCATTTCATAAAATACAGTAAGTGTTCCCTTGATTTGGATTTTAAGACAAAGTGAGCAAAAAAAGATAAAAGAGATACATATGGCATGAATTCTTAATTTAAGCATTTGGCAACAAGTATTCACTCTGATTTAAAGTTATATCTGGATACATTAATTCAAATCCACTTCTCTTCATTTTCCTCTAACATGGATCTGGACCATGGACAATTGTCCCTAGACTCTGAGGCTGAAGTCCAGCATGCTGAACTTACTGATCCTTGGAATCCCTTTTCCTCAAGGAAAGACTGAGCTTTTTAACCCATGAGGCTGGAGACCATAATAGCCTGAATTTCAGTTACTATACACTTTTATGTATAGGAGCAAATGCTCTGTGTGCATAATTACAGGTTTTCTTAGTGTGGCTAAGTCATTGGTAAAGCCATTACTATGCCATTTTCCTCACAGAAGAAACAGGCAGATCATTCCAAAAGATCACAGGACCAGCCTTAAACCTAGATAAAGTAGCATTAGAAGCAAATACACAGTGCAACTTGGAAAACAATGATCTCAAAAATTAAAATGTTCTCAGAAAGAGGCAAAAGGAGTACATTCTGGGAACTGCAACTTTTCCAAAAATTAGAAGACAAGGACATATATATATATATAAGAGAAATACGCCACACTAGAAACTGGTGATCTGAGAAGAAAGGTAGGAGGCTAATACCCTGGTACATGGGGAATGAGGCCAGATCCACTAATCCACTTGTTTCTTAACAGATTGTCTCTTGTGAGATCTTACTGTGCTTGAAAATAAGCAATGGTTACAAATACAACCAAGGCCTTTGTAAACAACCACAAAAGGGGATAAAAGAGCATCTGGAGTAAAACAAGAAAAAGCATATATTTCTAAAATTTGTTTACTTGAGTGTTCTATTATAAAATTTCATGATTTTTTGTCTTTGCTATAGCATAGGGCACAAGAATGCAATCCTTATAATATAGAAGATCATAAGGAAAGCAGGTGAAGGAAAAAGGCTAAACACAATGCATGCAAAAGGTATTGTATGATGTAAGAAACATAAAATTTAGTTACAGAAGGAAAAAAAAAGATAACAGACAAAATATACCTGATGAAATAATTAAAGAAAACATCTCAAATTTGGTGAAAGTTATAATGACAGGTTCTAGCATCTCAACCTAGCACAGACAGAATAATTTCAAATAAGCCATGCCTGGACACAGCATTGAACTCCAACTGCTAAAAGCTAAGGATAAATATAAAAACCCAGAAAGCAGCTAGAAGAAAACAACATATTACATATAAAGGAACAATAATTCCAATGTCCAACCATTTACCACCAGTAAATACGGAGACTAGAAGACAGCAGAACAGCATCTGTGTGGTCTGCAGAGAAAAGAACCATCAGTTCAGAATTCTTTATTCAGTAAAAATATCCTTCCAGAAGGGTAAATTAGAACATTTTTAAATGAAGAAAAGTTAAAAAAAACTCTAGTATTATTCCTACTCTACTAAAAGAAAAAAAATGAACAAACTTGTGCAGGCTGAAGGGAACTGCCACAAGAGGAACTTGGAATCTCAGAATGAAGCATAAGAGACGATGAGTATCTGTGTAAACACAAACATGGCTAATTTCTATGACTATTATGTCACAACTTGTGAAGTTTTCACATAAACAGACAAAATCCATGCCACAACTGCAATGTAAAGACAGAAAGGGTGATAGGGATTCCTATGGTTTCAATATTTCTGACATCAAGTGGTTCACTGTTAACTCAAGTAGACAGTGAAAGGTTAGGTGTATATATATATACTTCAATTCATAAAGCAACCACAAAGGTACTACAATGAACATTAGCTAGTGAAGTGGCACATTCAATGCTATGCTAGTCAAAAAATGCTAGAAGCGGCAGAAAAGATGCAGAGAGGAACAGGTCAGCAAAAGCAGGTAGTGAGAAGGGAAAGCATAAGAATGATGCACCTAAATAGAGCAATGTCCATAATCACATTAAATATGAACAGTATTAAACAGATTGATGAATAGTAGTC
Organism: Ctenodactylus gundi; assembly: GCA_004027205.1. Classification (NCBI taxonomy): domain Eukaryota; kingdom Metazoa; phylum Chordata; class Mammalia; order Rodentia; family Ctenodactylidae; genus Ctenodactylus; species Ctenodactylus gundi. The sequence goes on along the minus strand of PVKB01005504.1, from coordinate 84,121 downwards.
CAGAGACCAAACACAGCAGGTCTCCACAATATTTTGATGCCTACAATCTAGAAATCAATTTGCATTTTTCAATGGTTAAATTTTAAATGGTTTCTCAAAAACTTAGATGTCTTCAGTTTTGCTGTTTGGGCTGCAAAGCCTAATACATTTACTCTTTGGCCTTTAAGAAAGTTTGCCTACTCCTGGTATTTAAAAAAGAAAAAACATTTCAATATGTGTGAGAAAAGATCTCGGTAAAAATCACAACTCATTCATGATAAAATCTTTCAGAAAATTAAGAGTAGGAACAATTCTCAAACAGATAATGAGCATTTATGAAAAATTCATAGGCAATACCATAATGGTGAAGGATTAACTTTCTTGGACAAGTAAAGATTATCCCTTTCATCACTTCCATTTAACATTTGATAAGAGTTAAACTAAAAAAAAAAACAAGGCATATATCAGAATCATAAAAAATTGTTCCTACTTCAGCAGGGTGGAACTACGGGTTGGTCAACTGATTTTTTACAAATATATCATGGCAATAGGGAAAAGATAATCTCTTCACAATTGGTACTTGATCACTGTAGCAGCTGGAAGAACCAGATGCAAACTCATACCGTGTACCATACACGCAAAACTGAAAAATTGACTGTACGGCTGAGTGCAAAATCTAAAAGCATAAAATTGTACAAAGTTTAACTTAGGTGATTTCAGTGCAGGTAAATTTTATTAAACAAAAATCCCAAAGCCAAAGTATAAAAGAAAAAATGATAAATTGGCTTCCATCAAAATTAAATACCTTTTCAAAAAATATCCCCTTAAGAAAATGAAATGCCAACCATATGTTGAAATAAAGTACTTATATATATTAGAGAAAATACATTTTATAAAATAGGAAAGAATACTTACAACTTGACAGTAAGATAATTTAATAAAATGAGCAAAATATTTCAGGAGATATTACATAAAGAAAGGTACTAGGTACAAAAATATGCTCTATGTCTGTAGTCACCCCATGTTTCTATCAGACTGTCTAACCATAATAGGGATGGCCATGCCGAGTGGTGGGTGAGGATATAAAGCCTCTACAACCTTCACCACTAGTAAGGAGAATGGAAAGTAGTAAAATTTAGGTTGGAAATCTACATGAAAAAAAAATTTTTAGACCGTCTCTTGCTCAGAGTTGTACAGGCTGATACTAACTAAACTCACTATGTAGCCCAGGATGGCCTAAAACTCATAGCAGTCCTCCTGCTCCAGCCTCCCAAAAGCTGAGATTACAGGTGTGTGTGACCGCACCTAGCTATTATGTAGTGCTGGGGCCTTGTGCTTCCTAGGCAAGCACTCTAATCAGTGGCCACCTCCAGGCCCACAATTGTTCTTTTTTAAGATTTCTCTTTTTTTTCCTCTCATTTTATTAGTGTTTACATGAAATACACAATGGTTACATGGAAATGGGGTATTTTGTGCACATCTATCTATATCACATTAATGTTACATTCCTTTCCCTTCCCCTTGTTGGACCTCCAGCTCCATTTATTCACTTTTTTCTAGGTGACCAATATCCTAGCATTTTTATACTATTTTTAAATTTACATACACCTGAATTCCAAGTAACACATTAGAGACATGGAGTTTGGGGAATCGATGACCTTTTATGGCCCTCCACCTTTTCGGAGTTCACCCCTTTCCTAGAGGACCATTTCTCTGCCACTTACGTTGGGACCTTTTTAGCACCATTATTTCTGGAAATTTCTTAAGAGGGACATTGGTCTATAACCAGTCCTTTGTGTTTGTTCCATTTCACTGAGCATTATTGATTCAAGGTGGCCTCATTTTCATTCAAAATCTTACCTGTCTTTCTTTATGGCTGCATAGTATTTCATTGTGTATAGGCACCACATCTTTTTTAACCATTCCTCTGTTGATGGGCAGGTAGGTTGTTTCCAGGATTTGGATATGAGGAATTGAGCTGTTATAAATGTGGATATTCATGTGTCTTTTTGGTATGTTGGCTCATTTATTTTTGGATATGCCCAATAAAGCAGTAGCTGGACCAGATGGGATTTCTATTCTCAGCGTTCTAAGGAATTTCCAGACTGTTTTCTATAATGGTTTTTAACAGATTGCATTCCCACCAGCAGCAGAACAGAGTTCCCTTTTGCTGCACCCTTGTCAACAATTGTTGTTTTTCCAGTTCTAGATGTAGGATTTTCTCACTGGGGTGAGGTGAAAGCTCAACGTTGTTTCTATTTGCATTTCTCCAATGGCCAGTGATGAACATTTTTCATATGCCTATTGGCCATTTGTACTTATTCTTCTGGGAATCTTCTTTTCATTTTAGTTGCTCTCTTCTTGAGGGAGCCGTTTACTTGAGAGGGTTTTATGTTTTTGAGTTCTTTGTATAGTCTAGATATTAATCCTTTGTCTGAAGTATTGCTGGTGAAGATCTTTCCTCACTCTGTGGATTGTATCTTCACCTTGTTAATGGTTTCTTTTGCTGTGAGAAAGCTTTTTTGCTTAACATAATCCTATTTGTTGATGCTTGCTGAGATTTATTGGGTAGTTGGAGATCTGTTCAGAAAATTCTTTCCTGTACCTACATCTTTTGGGTTTTACTTGTTCTGTCTTCAAGTAGGTTCAATGTTTCTGTTTTGATTCTAGATATTTTTATTCATTTTTATTTGATGTTAGTGTGTGGTAACAGATTTGGGTCTAAATTCATTCTGCTGCATGTAGAAATCTAGTTTTCCCAGCACATTTGTTGAAGATGTTGTCTTTTCTCCGTTTGATTATTTTGGCCCCTTAGTTAAAAAACAGGTGACTAAAAGTATTTGGGTTTGTTTTAGAATCTTCAATTCTGTTCTAATGGTCCTACTGTTTGTTCTTATACCAGTACCATGTTGATTTAGTAACTGTTGTAGTAATTTTTGAATTCTGGGTTTGTGATTACTCCAGCTTTGCCCTTGTTTCTTAGAATTGCTTTAGAAATTCTAGCTCTTTTCTGGTTTCCTTTAAATTTTAAAGTTGCTTTTTTCTAGTTCTGTGAAGAATGTAGTTGGCATTTTGATTGGTATTGCATTGAATATGTATAACAGCTTTGGATCAATGGCCACTTTGACAATACTATTTCTTCCTATCTGGGAACATGGGATATTTTTCCATTTTCTAAACTCCTCTTTAATCTCTTTCTTCGTGGCTTCGTAGTTTTCTTTGTATAAGCCCTTCATTTTTTTGGTGAGGTTTATTCTCAAATATTTTTTGTTGTTGCTATTGTGAAGAGGGTTGTTTTCTTAATTTCTTTCTATTTGCATTCATTATTGGTGTATAGGAATGCTATTGATTTGTGGGTATTGATTTTGTAACCTGCAACTCATCTGAATTTAGTTATTAGTTCCAACAGTTTTTGTGTGAAGTTTTTGGGTCTTCTATGTAGGTTTCATGTCATCTGCAAAAAGGGATAGCTTTATTTCTTCCCTTCTGATTCATATTCCTTTTATTCCTTGCTCTTGCCTGATGACTTCTGCCAAAATTTCAGTCACAATGTTGAATAGTAAGGGTGACAATGGGTATCCTTGGCTTGTTCCTGAATTTAGTGTAAATGCTTTCAGTCTTTTCCCATTTAGAATTATATTGGTTGCTGTAAATAGCTTGGATCGTGTTGAGGTAGGGTCCCTGTATTTTTGTTTTCTGCAGAGTCTTTATCAGAAATGGGTGTTGGATTTTATCAAATTCTTTTCTGCATCTACTGAGATAATCATATGATTTTTATCTTTTCATTGGTTAATACATTTATTGATCTGTATATGTTAAACCATCCTGCATCTCTTGTTCATGGTGAAACCATGAAACCCATTTGGTATGGGTGTATAATCTTTATGATTATCTGTATTCTGCTGGCAAGAATTTATTGAGTATTTTTGCATCTATATTAATTAGGGATATTGGCCTATAGTTTTCTTTTGTTATTAGGTCTTTGTTGTGTTTTGGAATTAAAGTTATGTATGCTTCAAGATATGATTTTGGGCAATCTTCCTTCCTTTTCAAATTTTTGAAAAAGTTTGGTGAGCACTGGCATTAAACCTTCCTTAAAGTTTTTATAGAATCCTGCTAAGAATACATCAGGTCCTGGGCTTTTCTTAGTTCAAAGTATTATTACTTCCTCGATTTCACAGGTGATATGTGTTTAGAAACTCGTCCATTTTTTTTAGACTTTCAAATTTATTGGAATATAAATATTCCAAATAACTTCTTATCATCTTTTGGATTTCCATGCTGTCTGTTGTACTTTCATCTTTTTCATTCCAATTGTGTTGATGTAGGTTTTCTCTTTTTTTGGTGTATAAGTTTAGCAAGGGATTTATCAATTTTTGTATCTTTCGAAAAACCAAATTTTGTTTCATTTATTTTTTGTATTTTTAAGTTTCTATTTCATTAATTGCTGCTCTGATCTTTGTAATTTCTTTGTTTCTGTTAGCTTTGGGTTTAGCTTTTTTTTTTGTTTTGTTTTTCTAGGGCCCTGAGTTTTGTGGTTAGTTTATTTATTTGGGCTTGCTCAGTTCTTTTTAAGTGTGTATTTATGGAAATATATGTCCCTCCTAACACTGCCTCCATTGTGCTACCACTGTCATTTGTCTCTGTGAACTTGTTAATTTCTTCTGTAACTCAGTGTTTCTTTAGAAGAGTACTATTCAGTCTCCATTTGTTTAGATTGTATTTTTTGTTTGTACTATGATCTGACAGAGTACATAGGATTATATCGATTTTCTTGTACTGTTTAAGCATGTTTTGTGGACTAGAGTGTGGTCTATTTTGGAGAATGTTCCATGGACAGCTGAGAAGAATGTGTTTTCTGTCATTGCTGGATTAAAAACTCTGTATGTCTGTCTCTTCTAAGATGTAGTTCAGATCTGCTATGCCTTTGTAGATTTTGTGTCTAGTTGATCTGTCTTCTTGGGACAGAGGAGTATTAAAGTCCCTCACTACTGCAGCATTGGAGTTTACCTGTTTTTTGAAGTCTAGTAATTTTTATTTTATGCAGTTAGGTGCACCACTGTTTAGGGCACAAATGTTTATGACTGTTGGTTCCTCTTGCTGGATCGTTCCCTTTACAAGAATAAAGTGACCTCTGTCTTTTTGACCAGTTTTGGCTTAAATTCCTCTTTGTCAAGAAAGAGTATTGCACCCCCTTCTTTTTTTTGTCCCCTAGCTGCATGGAATATAGAAGTCTAGGCTTTCACTTTGAGTCTATGTTTATCTCTATGTTTGAAATGTGTCTTTTGCAATCAACATATGGTTGCATTGTATTTTTAAATACAGTTGAGACCATTAACATTAGGGTTATGATTCTTTTGCTTTCTTGTTTTATAGATGTTCTCTCTGTTAAAGATAAACCTGCCTCTATGTTCCTTGTTGTTACTGTTTCCTGTTTCTCTATCCAGCAGACCCTTGAGAATTTTTTGTAGTGCTGGTTTGTTTGTCATAAATTTCCTCAAGGCTTCTTTGTCATGGAAGGTTTTCATTTCATTGTCAATTTTAAATGATACTTTTGCTGGGTACAGGAGTCTCAGTTGACAGTTATTCTCTTTTAGAGTTTTGAGGACCTCACTCCAGGTTCTTCTGGCCCTTAGAATTTGTGCTGATAAGTCTTGTTACCCTGATAGGTTTGTCTTGGTATGTAACTTGCTTTTTGTTTCTCTTACAGCTTCTAGAATTTTCTCTTTGTTTTGTATATCAGTGAATTTTATTACAATATGTCTAGGGGAGCTTCTGTTTTTGCCATATCTAGTAGGTGTAGGGTAAGCCTCCATCACTTGCATTTCTGTTTCATTTCCTACATATGGGAAGTTTTCTCTTATGACTTCAGTGAATAGGTTTCTTAGTCCTTTAGTCTGGTTTTCCATTATTTCTGAGTCTTTTGTGGTTCCCTTTAAAATTTGAAGTTTTTTTTCTAGCTCTGTGTTTTCCATTTTTTCTTATATTCTTGATATTCTGAGATTAGGTTCCTTTGAGTCTCCTATAATCTTTTGTATTCTATTTCCTTGTTGACATTGAATTACCTGATGGTCGTTAAAAGTTTGGACCATTATTTTGTTCTTGTCTTCTAAATCAGAAGTTTCTTTTTGTGTGATTCTGATCACTAAACTTTCCATGGAGGTTTTCATCTCCTGATGCTCTTCCTTTTTCTTCTCATATTTTTGGAATTCTTTAGTGAATTTGTCATTCATTTCCTGTACTGAATTCTGTTGCTGTGTTGTATTTGTTTTCTCCTTAATCTCTTTGGCTAAATCCATTTAAAAATTTTTTAAGTATCATGTGTAGTTTGTCATCGGAGTCTCTCTTGTATTCTTCCAGACCGTTAAATATTTTCTTTCAAAGTTTAGTTATTTTAGATCTTCTGGTTCTATCTGGGTCTTCCTTGGTGAGCTGGGGACTTTCTGTGGCATCTTGTTCCCATGTTTTCATATCTTATTATTAAGTGTTCCTTTGACTTGTTGTGGTAGCCCTGTAAGTGATCTCTGTATTCTCTAGTGGAGAGTTTTATCCTTTGGCTGTGCAATATGTTGACTGTGTCACTGAGGTAGAGTTCTTCATTGCAGCTCACCTACTTCGTACTTTCAGACCTGACAGTTGCTACTTGGTCCAACTTAGAACGGCTTTTCTGTTGTGGGTCAAACTGTCAGTCCTGGCACCCTTTTGAGGGCAGGTGGGTCATACAGGGGTGGGGTTGGCACAGTGGGGGGTATAGGGCAGGGGTACCCCTGTCTTTTTTATGTGAAGCAGACACTTGGCATTGAATCTTTTAACCTGGTGGCATTCTAATACATTCACTGTTCCTGGAGAATTTTTCAAATGGCTAAGTGTTGTTTCCAGCTGGTTCTGGTGGCTTCTAGCGGGTGCTACCTCCACATGATATCTGTATCAGTAGTGTCATAGCAAGCCAATCCTTCTGGGGTGGGGATCTAGACTCTGTCCCAAGTGGTATTGGCATTGTGACTCTGAACACAGCTACTTGGGAACCTCCAAGAGATTATAGCCAGTTAAGCCTACTGCCATGGTCTCTGCAGTGATGGTGGGGGGTCTGGGCCTGGCTACCTGGATTCCTCCAGACTCTTGCAGCAATACATGCCAATTAGGCCCAGCTGTGTGGTCTCTGCAGTGGTAGCAGGGGTCTGGTGTGTCCACCTAAATGACTTTGCGAGCCCACAATTTCTTTAAAAAGTAAATATATACCACACATATGATATGTCTTAACAAATTATACTTCTAAATATTTTCCTAAGACAAATTAAAATGTGTTCAAATACAGTACAAATACAATATTGTATATGAATGAATATTTAACTATATTTATGTATAAGACCAATGAAACTAAAATAGTTCAAATGTGTATCAACAGGTGAACAGATAAACAAACTGTGGTATATCCACACATAAAACAAGAGTCAGCAATGAAGAGGATAATAATTTCTTGAAAAAATACAAAAATAAATCTGCCATCAACATCATTAGCTTAGTAATAGAGGCTTCACACACCCTCCCCCAACAAGAGTACAAGTAGGGTTTTATTCTTGATCAATTCTAAAACATAAACTAATCCACAGTGACAGAAAACTAAGTCAGTTGTTGCCTGGGGACAAGTGAAAGTATTGGAGGCAATGGAATATACATTGTCATGAGACCATGTCAAAGGTGCATGTATGGGTCAATATTTATCACACTGTACACTTTAGTATTTTTTTCTTTTTCTTTTTTTTCTTTTTCTTTTTCTTTTTGTGGCACTGGAGATCAAGCTCAAAGCCTTCACACTGAGAAACATTCTCAGCCCATTTTTTATTTTTGATTTTGAGACAGAGTCAAAAAGTCACAAAGTCACAAAGTTTTCCAGGCTGGGAGCTGTGGTACTCCATTTATATGTCAATGAATTTGGAAAAAATCTCAGGGTTGAACACATGAGTATAGAGGTTTAAATCAGAATGACAGATATATATGATGATAAATTCCCATATTTACTCAAAATTTTGTATTCATAAAATTTTACATGAAGTTGAAATCTCCTTTGAGCTGAATCACAACTGCATATACATTTTCATTTATAACATTGGCAGAAATCATAAAGATGCTATATGTTGGCATAGATGTGCAACTATAGAAACACTTGTGCACCATTTTGGGAAAGGTATAGAATCATTCAATCAGATTAAGTGTATGCATGCATGCTACGACCATTGGTTCTGCTGCTGGGTCTATACTGCTATGAAATTGTCAGGTTTATGAAAGGGCATATATGAGAAAGTGTACTGAAGCATTATTGTTGTCAAAAAAGCACTGGAGACAATCTTTGAGTGATTAAAGGAAACAAACTAGGTTAAAATGGTAAAAATATACTAAGGAGTACTTTGCAGAGGCCTAATTACCTGTTGTTAATGTAACAGGTGAGAAAGGCTTTTGGTGATTTGGTTAGATCTTGTGATGTCCTTTCTAGAGCCTCTCTGGTCTCTGTCATAAGAAGCTGCACTAGCTGGTCAATATCCATGGACTCCTCTGTCTTCCATCTTTCAGTCTGATTTGGCCAATGGAGGACTTTGGCGGAAGAATTGAAGGGAACAATAGAAAATAAAAATAGAGTATTTGTTCTCCTGAATCCCATCTATAAGGTCTTCTCAATAGCAGCTTGTTTCTTTTCTTACAGAAAGCTTTCATGAAGTACCTTCAGAGTCAAAGGCACCTTTCTCAGCTATTGTTCTTTTGGGTCTCCTTGTTAATGAAGTGGCTAGAGCTCCAGAAATTTAGATTTTCCTTGATTTCTTCTTTGCCCCAGTCACTCCCCATGTGTAGCTGCCTCACAATATGAGGACTCACCCTCTGCTTAACTGCCACCTCCTAGGCTGTTATCAGTAATCTCCCCAGAAAACAGGCATAAGGCATAAAGCTTGAGCAATTGTTAATTGTCATTTAACTCTTTAATCAAATACCGTACTCTGTCTTCTAACTCCTCTACCCTGTGCCTCTACCCCTTTACACACAGGGGTTATCTTCCTCTATCAAATTCCTGTGATCCTTCCCATTCGTGCAGATTTTGCCTTTATAAACCCTACTAAATACACCCTTCAGCACTGAGAATTCTTTGGGGCATAATCCTGTTCTCAGTCACTGGTTAATAAAGGACTCCTAATTTCTCTTCAGTAAGTGAGCTTATCCTGTGTGTTATTGTCTTGTTCGGGTACAACATTATCACTAGCCCTTGGGATGGCATTATCAAATACTTTGCTTCTTCTCCTGGTATCTTTGAAAAAAATTTCAAATAGAACTTCCTCAAATCACCCTGAATGTGAACACAGTGGATTTTGGTGATATCTAGTAAAGGTAGAAATAGGCATTTTCTATGACAGACAGCTTCATTCCTGATTATAATCTGGAGAATTGTCACATATGTGGACTAGAAGAGATCAAGAAAGTTGCTCTCTCTCTCTCTCTCTCTCTCTCTCTCTCTCTCTCTCTCTCTCTCTCTGTGTGTGTGTGTGTGTGTGTGTGTGTTGTATTAATACCCTAGATGCAGTATTTATTTTTCAGCCAATTTATTTTCCAAAAATATTGGAAAAGATACTACCAATTAAGTAACTTCAATTAAATAACTTTAGACCACTGTCCCATAACATTTATTTTCATTTAGGTAATAAGAGATAGAAAATCCAGTTTCTAAAATCTGAGTAGTTTAAGTTATTTTTGGAAGAGAACGAAGTCTCACACACTTGTACTTTGGTAACACTTGGGTAAACTTGTACACATACCTGAGTGGAACAATTCTTCCACCTACAAACAACAGATCAGGGTTTATTGTGCTTGATCACGTTATAATGCAGCTGTGCTTCATGCAAAACAGAAATAAATGAATGTAAAATGAAGCTGTTTGCTGAAAATAACTTAGCTCCTGATTTTAATTTTCTAAATTAATGAAAACAAATTGATTATCAATGCAGATATCTATCGTGACTTAGAACTTATATCAACTATTCTGCTCAAAAAATTGTCTATTATTTTCCCAGAATTTCTTAGCAAGACACAATCTGTTCAACTATCTTTTAATTTGTAAATTAACTTCATGACTTTGGTGTGGTAAAATGAGCTGCATTTAATCCCCAGAACCACTGTAGCCAGCTAGTGTCTGAACTGCTTCCGTGGTGAAACAATAGGTGAGAAAGTTTCTTGGACTTGTGGGTTGATCTATTTTTCTCCTTTTATGAGCATGTTCTCTGAACTCATCTTCAGAGAAAATCTGAGGCAATAAATTAATTGCTCATGCTTCTGTGTTGCTCTTCCAGTGTTTAGAGACTTCACTGCTTTCAATTTACCTGGCACATGGGGATGGAGGGGGGGGGGGGCTCCAGCTAATGTGCATCCTGAACAAATACATCCTGCGGGAACTTCTGCCATTTGGTGCTATGTATACTTTCCATATAGTTTGTTCTGTCTTTGAAAATAAATTGCTAATATCTACAGAGCTTGAAAAGTTCAATATAATGATTTTCTTTTTTTTTTCACTTCAAATGAAAATACTGGCATTTATCCAAACTATCTACGTTAAGTTAACCACAGGGATAAACACTATAGCTTAAAAGCGTGAGTTCAACCACAGCAATATTTGAAAGTGTTTGGTTCAGGTAATATTCTTATACAGAAAACAATCAGTAATAGAAAATCAACTAAGAGAAGAAAAGTAGTCTCCTGGACCATTTCTCCAACAACAACAACAAAAACTGAAATCTCAGTACAGTTGAGAGTATGAGAACTTGGTTCATTTGTTTTTGCAGTCCTAGTGGTCAAACCTAGGGCTTGGCACATGTATTCAAGTGCTCTACCATGGAACTACAAAATGTCAGCCCAGTATAAGGGGCTTAGGAGCAGGATCAGAATATTAGTTTCCTATTTTAGAACCATGGTGACCTTAGAAAGTTAGTTAACCATTGTGTATCTCAGTTTGTTTACTTATAAAGTAAGGAAAATTATATATATTAGAGGACTGATTAAGATTTAAAAGTAAATACTTGGTAAGGTGAGAAATATCATTTTTTTTTTTACGTACAAGAAAGCAGAGACCCAAAGGTTACAGTCTTCGCACACAATCACACAACTGGTCAGTAAAAAGGCAAAGATTTGAGCCCAGACCTTCTAGCTCTTGAACTTGCACTCATAATACCACACATTTTGATGATCATGTGCTTTTCCACACAGTTATCAGTAGAGAGGAAACAACTGCCTTACTGTCAAACTGATATGAATTCACTTATTCATTCATGAACTTATTCACTCCTTGGGTCAATCATATATTCAACACCTACTAGGTGTCAGACATTGAGAAGTAGTTCAAGGAAGATAATTCAAATAATTCATGCCCCTTAAGATATTCACTGTTGGGGCAGGAGGAATGGCTCAGTGGTTAAGCGCTTGCTTAGCAAGTGCTAAGTCAAGCACTAAGTACTTTAGTTTGATTCCCCAGCACCATATAAGTGGGGATTGGTGGCACATGCCTGTAATCACAGCATTTGGGAAGTTGAGGCAGGAGGATTGCCTTAAGTTCAAGGTCAACCTAGGCTCCACAGTGCATTCAGGACCAGCCTGGGCTACAGAGCAACACCTTGTCTCAAAAAGAAATTCACTGTTAATGGGAAATACATCCATTAATCAAATGGTACAGTACAGTGTGATAAATTTGAATGATACTTGCATGCAAAGAATACATGCAGAAAAAGACCTACTTCTGTCTGTGAGGTCAAAGGTATTGAAGGCAATGGCCAAGTGCAATTTTGAATGATGAATAAAGATAATGGTATGGAAGGACTTCTAGTCACAAGGAACAATCTGGACAAAGCTTTTGTTATGAGAAATGCATAAAAAAAGGAATTGAAAGATTGTATTGTGTTTTGGATCTAAAATGTCCCCTTAAAGGCTTATGCATTGAAAGGTTGGTGCCCAATGCAGCAATATGCACGGGCATGAACTTTAGGAATAATCAGATGATAAAGTCTCTGGATTAATCTACTAAGGTATCCATCATTTGACAGGTAGATAGTGAAAACACTAGGGGATGGGGCAGAGTAGGAAGAAGTGAGTCAGGGAGTGCCATGGAAAAGCTGTATCTCGTCCTTAGCCCCTTCTCGTGTTTTCTTCTTGACAACCATGAGGTGGGCAGTTATGCTCTACTACAACCCCCCATCATGATATTCAGCCTCATCTTATTCCCACAACAATGAAGCCACCCACAGAATAAAGGCTCTGAAACCATGAGCCAATATAAATCTATTTCCTCTTTTAAGGTGCTTATTTCATGTTTGCCATTATAACAAAAAGGTAACTAAAACAGCATGGTCATTTGGAAGAATTACAAAGGGTTCTGTGTGGCAGGAGTCAAGGATAGTGACAGGAGATGAAGCTGGTACATAGCAAAAGAAAGGAATTAGGAGTCTTGCGCACTGGTGTTGTATTATATCATGGCATCTTGACAGAGTGTCATTTTGAGATTTTATCCTATGAAGGTCACTTGTAGTTGCTATTCTCTCATGAGAAGAGCATGGGCTGACCATCTGACTGGGCGATGCAGCTCTACTGTCCAGCTACCATCTCCTTGTGTTGGACTAAGGATATTCCCTTCCTGTAGAGAATCCATCACACATGATAATTCGACTTGATACCACACCCACTGTCACTGCTACTACCAAGGAGCAGGAGTATGATACAGGCTATTCAAGGTACACTGATTCCCTGAGGTCATAGTGACTGGATCCTGCAGATTTTCAAGGCTGCCTAATGAAAACTACAGCAGTTCGTTTCTGCTACAGTCATTGGGATAAATGCTCTATTTCTTTTGGAATGATTAAACCTGCAGAACACAGGTCTTCAGCTTCCAGGTCACGACATCTGCCATTTGGTGGAGAACATACTGAAAGACTGTGCTATTGTGGAAGGGATTTGAGCCTCTCGATGAGAACAGCCTCAACACAGCAAACTATTGGGATTCTGCATGTTTGCCAACATTTTTCCTGCTTCACTCTCAGGCTAAGGTGGGTTTCTTTATGATGCAGCCTAAAAAAATCATGAACATTGTAATGATATTCCAGCCTGGAACTGCAGAAGAGTGTCCCTTTGGTGTAATAGATACCTACTATCTAGTAGGAAAGTATGAGAATAGAGACAATGTATCTAAACTTTTGAGTTTCAAAATCCCATGTAAATATAGTATTCATACAGCTGCTTTATAGTTTACTCAACAGGAAGAGTCTGCAAAATTGGCATATGATTTTATTTAAATACATTGCCTGTGATTTAATTCCAGCAGTTAAAATCAGGAGACAGTGACATCTCATGGTCAAATACCCCCATTTTAATTAAAGAGGCACACAAATTTCTAAGTTTAAAAGAAATGCCAGTTTGACTTTTTCTGTTGTGCCATCAAATGAACATTTTGGTTTCAAGGCCTATGAGATTCCAGTCACTGAAATCATAGGGTAAATGCCTTGAAGATCAAAGGTTCAGATTAAGTCCAGTCCTTATAGTCAGCTGCAGAAATTCTGAAAGACAGACGGGCTCTGGACACACCAGGAGAACACACATACACAAAACACATCACAGCATTTTACTGAAAGGTGTTCCATAGCTTAAATAGGAGCCATGAGTTTAGTTCAACTATAAATAAAATTTTTGGAAATAATAGATATAACAGATTTAGCTCTTCATGCCCCAATAAGAGAAGCATATATAAAGTTCACACATTTTATTATTTGAAGTTGGGGATTTACATAAATGACATCATTCTTTTTCTTACTACATCATTCTTGATGAGGTCCCACCAGACTGCTTGCTAAGTCGTCCTCCTGAGTAATGAGTAAGTCTGTAGAAAACATTTTTCTACTCTTTTTCTTTCTTCTTGACTAGATCCTTTTTCTAATGATCCTAAGAGTTATTTTCAGGCTATGCAAAAATATTAGGTATTTCCAATTGGAAGAAGGCATAATTTCTTAATTTCAGACTTACTTTTTGAGTTCAGCTATTCATTTTCTAAACATATAAATATAGACATGTATTGATAATATTTGCAAATAACACAAGTTTAGATCATTTAAAAACTATAGATCCAAAGCCAGTCATATTTAAAGGCTGCAAGATTTAAAGGACAAATTTTGCATAAATGAATGCATATTTTCCTGGAAAAATTCATGAATAAAAAAACTGATATATGCAAATAGCTCTAATAAAGAACTCATGGTATATGAGCAAAGTGCTTTTCAATGATGAAGCTTAGTTTTATTTGGAAAGTTTTTTAATTTAAGGTTTCTACTTAAGAATCCTTTCATAGACTATTAACTTTCAATACCCTAACAACCTTAGCTCCTCACACTGGTGAGATGCCCATATTTTAGTACAATTTATATTTCCCAAATTTTATACTTTTTCCCAAAACTCATTAGTTTTCATCTGCTACAATGCGCTGGGTTCTAGAACTTATTCTGCATTTCCCATAACATGAACACTTCTCTGATATGACAGGTGAAGGACCATTACATTCAATGAAATGTGCTTTGAGATACACAGATTCAAATGGAAACTGCTAATGGATAGGAATCTATTTTTTAGCAGTATGTCGATTGCCAATCGAAACACACAGGCAGAGAGGGCTCAAGATACTGCAATTTTTTTAGATGCCTGTAGTTAACAACGAGTAGGTAAATGCTAGGGCCCAGGGCTGCCATCACTAGCAGGAGGAACACAGTGAGGAGGTTCCGTGCAGGCACAGTCGCCAGTGCTGCCCCTTGTCATTATTACTACCGTTAGATTTTCTTTTAACTTTGATGATTCTTCCAAATATGAGCTGACATTTAAATTTGTTTTAGAAGCACTATTCTTTACTGCTTATCTAAATTTTACTTACAAATCTCTCTGTAAAATTTCTAAAACTTTAAAATGCTCATTTGAAGTACAGGGAATGCTATAACCTTTTCTAGTACTAGAGATAATTGACTTCAAGAGATGAAGGAAGAGCTTTGTATCTGACCAACATGCATCGGTTCCTGATTCAGATTTTATTTTAATTATTTGTTTGGAACAAACAAAATAAACCATTACTAACATTCAAGACAAATATTTAATGCATTTCCATGAAGAAGAAAAAGTGTGAAAATCTGAAAATCTTGTCACAGCTGGAATCAATTTTTTCTCGTTTTCTTTTTCCTTCCTTCCCTCCTTTCTTCCTTCCTTTCTATTCTTTCCTTCTCTCCCTTTATCTAATTTTTGAATAAATTACACCACTTATGGGAAAATTATATAGACCAGGAATTGCAATAAATGCCCCCTCTGCCTTATTTTTTTCTTTAGCTCACATTGTCAGGGAGGCGCAGGTTCCACTTTAGTGAGGACAAGCAGAGTCAGAGATTAGGCCTGCTTACCCTGCGTGATTAACAACTAGCCTCCACCTCACTCTTTCCTGAGTGATTTGAGCGTGGAGTATATCCGTTCCCCAGGAACACTTGCAGTCTGCTGCCACATCCAATGGAGAGCTCCAGGCAGCCTTCACCTATGAACCACAGCTCAACATTAGCTGAGGAGACTGGATTTTCAAATAAAATTGAAAGTGGAGTGAAAAACTGGAAACAGATGTCGCTTGATCAAAGGGCTCTCTTTCCCTCCCATCCTGTCTGCTAAAGCTTCAGTAGAACGATGAGGTACTAGAGGGTAGGAGGTTTTATGTTGGAGTGTGACCACCTCTTTAGTTTCAGTATTTTCATATTTGAGATTAAAGTATTAAGTCACATGATTCTTCTCAGCTTCCTATGTTATTGTGTGCCTGGTATTGGGCTGGTGAACAAAATGAAAATTTTTCTTGCTTTTATAATTGGTAAGCCTACTTTATTTTTTTAAGTTTATTTATTTATTTATTCATTTATTTACTTATTTTTTGAAACAGGGTCTCCTATCCTGAACTCACTATATAATCAGGATGGCCTAGAACTCATGGCAATCCTGCTGGCATTACAGGCATGGGCCATCACACCTGGTTTATATGGTGCTGAGAATCGAACCCAGTGCCATGTGCTTGCTAGACAAGCACTCTAACCACCGAGCCACACCCAGCCCCTTGGTAATCTCATTTTAGAGGGGAAAAAAATTAAAGTATCATGTCAGTGTAGTTATTGCCTTGAGGATCTCTCTTTTTTTCACTTTTCTGTTCCTTTCCACTCATTTACACAGATGACAGAGGAGCAAGTACAGACATCTCTCCTGAGGCCCAGTGTTTATGTAGTTTATTAGATGTCTCCTCACAAACTTATTTAATGTACTGGAGAATGAAGATGATGCCTCCTCCATACATTTGCTCCTCACAAGGACTCTTGTCTCAGGCAACCGCAACAAGCATCTTGCTGCTCACTGAGGCTTTGGCTTGCAAGAAACCATCAGATTTTAGCAGATGCCCAGGTCTATGAAGCCGCTCTCCCCATTTCTGTCTCCATCATTCTGTTCTTTCAATTTTATATGTAATGCGTGCTCTTTTCTTATAGAACTTCCCACATAGCTCTGCTCTTCCAGCTAATCCCTTGGTACCTTCTGGCTCCACTGAAAAGATACTCAAGAAGCATGGTTCCTTACCCAAAATGTGCTCAGTCCCTCCTACATCGCCCCAACTATATCCTCTAGTTTCCTTTCAGTAAGCTTTGAATCATTTGTAATTCACTGCTGGACGTTGCCTATTCTACTAAGAGGGTCAGATGCTCTGTTGCTCTTGCTTCTTGTTTAATTTCAATGCCAGGGCTCTTGCATTTCTTTTCTTTCTTTCTTTCTTTCTTTCTTTCTTTCTTTCTTTCTTTCTTTTTCTTTCTTTCTTTCTTTCTTCCTTTCTGACTTTCCCCTCCTCCTCCTCCTCCTTCTTCATATCCTCCTTCTTTTATAGGATCTCACTCTGTCCCAAGCATTTCTATGAAAGATGAAACAGGCTCTAAAACATTGGTGGAAAAATGACTACATGGATTTTTGAATATCATTCAGTCCCTATTCTGCATCAGAACTTTAAATATTAGTATTTTTTCCCATTTGACTAGAGTCTTAGTTGCTCAAGCAAAACAGGAATCCCAGGGTGAGCTAGGCTGATACATAGCTGAATTCAGGAGCCCAAGTGCTATCTCCAGTATACCCTCATTGCCTCTCAGCTTCTCTTCCTCTCTTTCAAAGGTTGGCTGCATTCTCTGGCAGGCCCTTCAACCACCTGGAGTCGTTGCATTTAATCTTCACCTAACTCATAGTTCAGGATCAGCATAATGTTTGTAGTAAACATAACAGAGGGGCTGTGACTGGCTTGCTGGGCTGTCTGGTTATGATGGTTAATTGTTTGTCAATGTGGTTCAGCCACGGTGTCCAGCTATTTGATCAACGTTCATCCGGATGTGTCTAAGACAGTACTTTGCATATGGGTTTAATATTTGCAATCCATTGACTTCTTCATGGTAGAAATATAAAGTACATATATTAACACATAATGGTTACAACAAGCTTGAGAATTTTGTGAACAAATGTATCACATCAATATTATAATCCCTTCCCCTCCCCATTTTTGTCCTCCCACACTCTCTCTCCATCATATCCCGGCTAATTCCCACTATCATCATGCATGGGTGGGCCTTGGCTGGTCAATTGAAGCATTGACAGAGAGGAAGTTGGTTTCTGAAGAATGATGAAGGAATCCTGCTTCAAGATTATAATATAGAAACCTCACCTGCATTTCCAGCCTACCATCTTGACCTATGCATTTTAGGTTCCAAACCCAATATCACTTCTTACATTACTTTCCATGATAGCACAGCCTATTCTGTGGTTTGGCCTTGCCAGCCTGGAGATCTTGTGAGCCAATACCTTGATATAAACCTCTCATGTATGTATATCTTGTTGGTTCTTTTTTTCTGGAAGATCCTGACTACAACAGTGACTCACTTCACAGTTTCAGCACAGCCTCTGGTTAGCAAAGCTATCATAAGCCCATGAAGGAGAGGAGTATGGGATACTGTCCCAAAGTAAGGGAAGCAGGCAGACAAAAATGAAGAGACATGTATATATTCCTTAATTTTAAAACATTAGGAATTAATTAAACTATTAATAGATTTATTTTTCCTAGAGGAAAATTTATTTCAAATATCCTCCATCCTCCTTTTCAGCTTCTTGGAACAGGTGCCAGATGTTACTTACAGTGCCAGATGGGGATGGAAGCAACCTTGTTCCAGAGTGACTATCCCAGTACATGGCAACACACCACAGTGTTGGAGGAAAGGTCACATTAAACTAATGCAAACTTTACCAGGTTCCAACTAAATTTTAGTTTTCTTTTAATGAAAACTTAGAAATAATGAAAAAATTCACCTTTGAGTGTTTAAAAATCAGATAGTTCAATCTAAAGCTTTACTCCAAGATCTGTGAAAGAGGAACACTACTAAAGTATATTACTATAGTAGAAATTTAGGAGTTGTGAAAAAAAATCAAATAATAAATGTCTTCTAATCTTGAATTGTGATTATAAAGATGCCTTCGGAATCAAAGAGAAAAGCCTCAAGGGTAGCATTTGTAACAGGGTCATCCTTTATTTTCCTTCTGTGATATTCAAAATAAAATAATGTTGCACAAAATTAAATGCTTCTCATTTAAGAAATGGATCTGAAAATTCAAGCAGAAGCAGACTTTTCTTTTTACTTTTACTGTCAAGAATTACACCAATTTATAACTAAAAACCTCACACTGATGACAAATTTGACTTAGCATTTTGTATACATTTTGCTTTTCTTTTCTTTTGATAGACTGTCAGAATAACAAGCCCTGCGTATTTTAATAAAATAGGATCATGGCCCATCAGTTCATTGGGCATAATTACAAAATGATAAATCAAAATGAGACATGAAAAATATTTTATTCCTTAAAAAGAAAAATGTTAGAATGTAGATTGCTATGCACTGAGCTTATGTCAGAATTTCTGAAATCATTTATAGAAAACACCTATATTATTTTAAGGCTATGTAAAAGTCTACAATCAGCCTTGTATTATATATGAAACATTAAAGGGTACTTACATTATTGTCTGAGGCATCCAAACTGATTGTTTTGTGTACTCACAGCTTTTTGTTGTGAATGCAAAGCTAAATTACACATACAGCAGTTTTATATATTGATCATGCACATACAGAGGAAACATGTAATAGGTTCTAAAATGCGCTAAAAATCTTCAAAAATGTCAGAATTAATGCTTATTATGACTGTAAATGCCTAAATATTCAGGTGTGCAATGTATACAAACATGTGGTAAGGATCTTGTCAAAACAAACAAAAAACTACTAAGAGTGGCAATGGTGAACACACACATATCACATGACACAAAACATTGCTTCCTCGAAGCAGTCAACATAATAAAACAAACACAATAGGTGTTTTGTTTTGGTTTTTTTTTTTTTTTTTTTTTTTTGAGACAGGGTCTCACTCTGTGATCCAGGCTGGTCCTGAACTCACTTTGAAGCCCAGGCTGGCTTTGGACTCAAGGCAATCCTCCTGTCTCAGCCTCCCAAGTTCTGGGATTACAGGTGTGCACCACCATGTCCAGCTTATGTGGTGCTGGGGAATCGAACTAGGGTACTTAGCGCTTACTAGGCAAGTGCTTTAAACACTGAGCCATCCCTCCAGCCCACAGAATAGGTGTTTGTCACCAAGCCATCACATTAGAAGTTACTGTAAGTACTTTAATGTTTCTGATATTGTACAAAATATTTTGGTGTATTATTCAGAATTACCGTCAGAGTTTGTAAAATACCCTCAGTGAAGGCACATCAGTACTCACTGGGAATGGTTTGAGGTAAAAGTCATTTGAATTGAAATCTAATTAGTCAAGTGCGTGACAAATTTGAGTAATCCTACCTGTGGTAAGAATTACTGGGAACCTAGGAAAGCGTTAAACTCTTCCTTTTGCACAACACCACAAGCCATTCAGGAACAGGCAGTTTAAAACTTAGCAAAGATGGTTCCATTGGATCTTTATATGAGGTGGTAGTTGTTTGAGTTGCTGTTTGATTTTCTTTCCACCTCTTTATTATTTTTTTTAAATATAAGTGCTTGAAAAATTATACGTGTGTGTGTGTGTGTGTGCGCGTGCACACACACACACACACACACACACATACACCCAAGGCCTTTGTACTGAGTTATACCACCAGCTCTTTTATTTTTTATTTTGAGACAAACATATGCCTCCCCAAGTCATTAAGTTGCCCAGGCTGGTCTCGAACTTGAGCTCCTCCTGCCTCTCAGCTTCTGAGAGCACTTGGGATTGTAGGCATGTGTCACTACACTTAGCAGAAGTTAAGCAGTCTTTGATAAAGAGTATCAGAGTAAGACTAAGGAATCCTACTTTCTCATCAAGCTACCCTTAACCCAGTCATCATCAGGCACCTGGCAGAAAACTGCTACATACACTTCTCAAAGACGAGCAGGACTGGAAGGACTCTTCAACAACACCCTTTTCACAATGATCCATGATTCTCCTTTACTGCATCTGCCCAAAAGCCATTGCCTATTTGTGAACAGATACATGACAAGAAACACAACATCTCCCCAGGCAGACCATTACATTTTTGTTAGCTCTTATGGATAGAAAGCTCCTCTTTCAACTGTGCCCACATTTTTCTTCTCACTTCTCAGTTCTCTCCATCTCCTGGAAGTGACATTTTCTACAGGGAATCCCTGACTTTTGCTTGGGCATTAATACCTGACACCTGTAACTCTAAAGAGAGGTTTAGTTGGAGCAGCAATTTTAGCAGATTCAGTCCATGGTCAGCTGGCTCTAAGGCAGGAGCATTATGGCAGAAGAATGTGGCAAAGCAAAGCTACTTAGTTTGTAGAATCCCGGAACTAAAGAGGGGGAACAGCACCAAAGAGGAAGGAGTCGGATGTAGTACCCAAAGTCACACTTCTGCAACCCAATCAGACATACTTTGTTTCTCCTGGCGTGTGATCACCTGGGAATTTGGTAGCTACTGATATTTAACACCTGGAGAAATTTCAATTGTAAGTTTCATATTAAACATCAGTTACTTAATACATTTAGATGTTAAACAATGAAATAGAAATATCAACAAAATTCTACTTTATTTTTAACACTTTAACAGCTCTGGTGGATTTTGATGGATTCTCTGCGGAAAGCTGGCTGGCTCTGAGTGTGCAGACATAGGCAGGAAATGGTAGACCAGTTTCCAGCCTTCTGCATTTGGACCTCTCTGCACATAAAGTGTTCAATTTACAGCATGTAAGTCCTGAAAGCCTGCACCACACAATGAACCAGCCCTGACAATGGACCCAGGTCAGCCCAGAAGTCATACCCCTTTTAGTCAGAAGCATGTAGTCTCAGAAGGCCATCTGTGTTCTCAAACTACTGACTCCACTCACTACTTTCTAGTGCACTGTCACTGTAAAATCAGGAAATTTGCTGTTGAAAGACACATGGCCCAAGCAAAAGGAAGCTCCTACATGACCCCATACTTCTGCAACACTTCAGTGTGATGACCACAGTGGTACTCAGAATCGGTCGTAAAAATGAGACATCATTTGTATTTGGCAGAACATGAGTTTGCAAATGTCAACGTGGACAACAGCTTCTCTTATGTTTACATATTTTTACTTGATAAATTCCCTGTCTGTCTCAGGGAGGAATAAATCTCTGAGCCACCGGTGTCACACATCCTCATCTAACAGGACCTCAGGTTCTACAAGGCATGAATAATGCCAGGCAACAGGGCAGATACAAGTTCTGTGCAATCCAGAGCTTCTACAGCTGGGGATGCTCTTTGAGCAAACAATACAAAATTGCTAGTATCAAAGAGAAAATAGAAAATCCAGTTTTTCCTTTGGCATTTCTGATCTAAGTTTCTCTTTTACTACTGAAAACTTAAAAACTTATCCCCAAATTTGCAACTTATTACTTCATAATGTACTTTTTATTTTACATACATTCATGAATTCCAAACCCTATGACATATTAAAGACATGGGTTTGGAAAATCAATGCCCATTTATATCCCTCCCCTCTTCATTTGTCAGATATCCATCTCTTTCCTAGGAGTTCATTTCCCCTCTCTCCACCCTGTCACCTGTGTATGCTGTGTATGCTTTGTATGCTGTTATTTTTGTGAATTTCATAAAAGAGATAACCATCTATAAGTCAGGTTTTTTTGTGTGTCTGGTCCATTTCACTGAGCCATTTACTCAAAGTGGCTCCATTCAAAGAATTGTCAATTTAGGAGACTGAGGTTTCTGTCACACATACGTGGTAGGATTTCAGGGTTTTTCAAGTTTTCTTGCCCAGGAACTAATCCTAACACTGTCAATAAGTATTGCTTTTTTTTTAGATGAAATAAGATGAAATACTTGAAGACAAACACTGCAATACTGCCACAATTTAATTTGATAAACAAGACAGCAACTAAGGGACTAAACACATAGGTAAAGCATATACAGTGTGGACAACACTGATTAACCTGCTTGTTGTACGATTTTGTTTTAGGTGCTCACTGACACATGTTAAAACATATTAGATTACAGTAATCCTACCCCTACCTGTGATTTTGAATTTTGTACTTCTCAGTTATGATCAACCAGTTGAAAAAATATTATATGAATTCCAGAAATAAAGGATTCACAAGTTTCAAACCGTCTGCCATTCCAAATGGCACAATGAAATCTTCTACCATCCCTCTCTGTCTCTCCTGACATAAGCTATTCCTTTGTCCACTGTACCCACACTGTATATGCCACCTGCCTATTGGTCCTTTTGCTGCTATCTTGGTTATCAGATCAACTTCTGTCAGTGTTACAGTGCTTGTGTTCAAGTAATCCTTATTACATCTAAAATTAAAAAAAAGTACTAGCATTGATAACAAATCAGACATGCCAAAGAGAAGCCTTAAGAGCTTTCTTTAAGTGAAAAGTGATGTTTTATCACAGATATAAATATATACATAAAAACTTAGTATATTCAAGGCACAGTGCTTTCCACAGTTCCAGCTATCAACTGGGGGATTTGGGATATATTCCCTGAAGATATTGTAGCACTACTGTATATATATTGATATCAGGACCTTATATTTAAACAGCAAGAAATTCAAACATTTTTCCAGTGAGCTCACATGTATCATTTCAATAATTGACTTAAAAATAATCCAAAAGGTAATTCAATAGTTCTAGATAACGTTTATCTCCTTCGCTTAGGGAATCAGTTTTGGTATGACTTATGGGCTGTTTGGTGCTATTTGGGTTGCTCCAGACAGGATGATCTGACAGGGTGAGTCCAGACCTGATCCAGTGGGTTAACGTACAACACATTCAACTTCACACACAGACTTTCTTAATGAAGTACTACTACATGTTGCTGTCACACAAAGGAAGGAAGTCTGATTTATTTTATACAATTCACTTAAAAATCAATCAATAATTGAAAGTATAGTGCATTGCATTATTAATGAAAATGCAACTTCCTTTTTATAGGTATCCTATGTACTCAATTCATTTTATAATTAAACATCCAAGAATATACCATAGAGTTGCTTCTAACTCTGTAAATTTCTAAACTTGTTTTTCTTTTACTACACACATAGGGTTGCTGCCAATGCCAAAGGATGTATTTGGAGAAATGGTGGCTGGACCTTCATGAGACCGAGCTTCAAAATATGTCTCTCTGAACTCATATGCAATGTACCTCAAATCAATTTCTCCCAAACAGATCCCCAAAGTTCCTAGCACCATCCCAGTGCCTCTAAACATCAGAAGAAATATACTAGAGGGGAATCAGAGTAAAGAGAAACAGTAGTGTTAATGGATTGCAGATGATAAATTTTACAAGGGCAGCTGGCCACCCCGCTGAGGTTTCTCTTAGGGCAAAGGAAGGGGTGAGGCCAGTGAGTGGCCCTTTTAGCTTCATGGTGAATCCCTTCCCATGTGGGCATAATCAAAGTCCACGGGAATCAGTCAAATGCTTAATTCCATTTCTAATGCACTCTGGACACTCTTCCCCATGTTAACCACAAGCAAAGATTCAGTAAAAGAAAGTGAAAGTCTAGCTAAAGTATTTAGATATCTTCCCAGTAAAATATTAAAAGTATAGCATTTGACTGGAGAAGGTGTAGCTGAAAATGCACTGAGAAGTGAACAAAACATGCCTGCAGACTAAGTAAATGTGTTTAGACTTTGTTATACCCTCTAAGTAATAACCAGATAACTCCAATTAAGATTACTGGTGTTTCCACATGCAGATTTTTTCTAAGATTTCTGAGAAAAATAAGATTGATATTCATATAAGATATGGGAAGTTTTATCTTTAGCATACACAGGACTTAAGCTGTTATGTTTGAAAAGATGAAACAAATCTGAACATTGACTTGCATTATTGTCAAGATTAGGTTATGCTAAAAAAGTATGTTTTCATAGAAAAGCTTTAAAATATGCAAAGAATATAAGTCATAATCTCATTTGATGCAAAGTAAAGATTAAAACATGAGATCATCATGTGGTTGATTTCCCTTATATGTTGGTAACACAGATAATCATGGAATGCTACATCAGGCCTGCACATTTGGGCAAGTGATAACAGAGAGCTACACTGAGTAGTTTAACATTTTTCTTTTTATGCCCAGGAATCATCATTTGAATAGAGTATATATTTACTTGAAACAATATTTTATAATTACCTAAAAGGAATGCTTTCTTGATAGTATGTGCTGTTTAATCTTAGTCTTCAATTGTAGTATGATGAATTTTCTGATGTCTTTTGTCAGTATTATCATTATTGTTGCTTTTAATGAACACTTTCAGTATGTTTCATAAATTCTTTTTATAACAATAGTACATGCCAATAGGGATAGTGACAATTTTCTTTAAAATTCTTGTTAAAATCTGTAATTCTGTTTCAATAAAAATATTCTCTTCAGAAATACATACTTTGCAAAGCTAGCATAATTTCTTTCACAGCATGTTTCACATAAGTAATGAACAGGAAGATTTTCAAATCAACAAAAGGAAAATTAATTATGAAACAGTTATCTGGAGGCCATACCTTAGGGAAAAATTACACAGTACTAGGCAATCCATGTTATCTAAGAATATCTAAAAGCCTTCAGCCCACAGATGTTAATTTCATTTGTATAGGTGGACACATAGACAGACGGGCCTGGCATGCACCCAAATGGCACTCTTTCCCCAAAGCTTACTGATCCTTTCTTTCCTCACTCATTACCATCGCTCTCCCAAATTTGTGTTACTTATTTTTATTTTCCATATAATTTTATAATTAAATAATAATACAAAAGAATATTTTATTAACTATCCCAAGCAATTTGGTCTTACCTTTCCAATAAAATTATACTCTTTTAAAGAGCAAGGCATGTTTTATATTGATTTGCATTTTTTATGGCCTAACCTAGAAACAACTCTTTTAATGCTCACAAATGTTTGCTGGACTGAGGCATATTCCTTGACTCTATATGAATATGTTGTTCCAGATCATGACCCTTGGCTTAAGGGGAGAAGGTATATTAGAAATGTCCTTACAATTGTCAACAACTCTTATCACAGGGAGGTGGTTCATCCCATGCCAGGGCAACACTTGTACTAGGCTGAGCAATAGCACCTTAGCAAAGTCAGAAGGAAATAGAACAATCACGCACCCAGGTCAGATCCACTTGTTATATAAGATTGTTACTTCCACAACTAATTTCTACTTGTCCCAAGGTGGAGTTGATCATATTCGTGATTGACTGTTCCCACTGGGGTAAAGTCTAGGGCAATTCTATCATCTATAATAACCCGGGGTTGTGAGTTGAAGCTGGCTTGATTGCCTTACAGGGCAATGTCATTGATTACTTTGGTTAAAGTTGAGGACAGATTTCATACCTTCTTTTTAACTGCATGACTCCCATCATATAGATAACCTCTCAGAGGGTGAGGGTCAAAAGGGAAGCCTTATTCAGAGAGAATCCAAGGGAAGTATAATTAGTTGGTGGCATTTACTTCAATTCTTGTGACACTCAGGAGGTGGAAATGGGAAAGATAGTGACTGAATACCTGACTCTTACACAAATAGCACGTATTTGGGGCACACCTGGCACCTTGGAAAAGTAAGTGTTGGTCATACTGGTGCCCTCATGTTTGGTGTGCTGAGCTGTTGGGACTAAGTTGAAGTGGGAGGTACGCTTTTCACATGGCTACATCTGCCCAGAGTGAAATGTAAGGTTTCCAGCTCAGCTTGAATAGCCCAATGTTCTTAGTTTTGGAGTGAGAGCTAGAGAGACATGCTCCCTGTTGCCCTGTTTGTTATGCCACCAGCTTGGATGGGGCCATCACCTACAGTGCCAAAGACTGCTCTTTCTTGTTAGCAAAGGGCCATGGCAGTTCAGTAGCAGTCAGAGCTGTCTGCTGAGAGATGCAGTCCAGCAGTCAGTTAAATTTAAGACGCTTGTAATAAGCTGTTTGTAATAACTAGGTGAGCCACACCAAGTTGTTTTCCATCCTAAGAAGACAAACACGGGAGATAACTGCAAAGAACAAAGGCTATAAATGTCCCTCGACCTCAAGATCTTGAGTGCTGAGGTGGTATTCTTCCTCTGGTGAAACAACTGGTAGGACCTCCCTACCATGGCATAACTTCGATTTGTTCCCAATGCTTCTTCTTCAGACCTTTCACCTGAAGAATCAGGCATAAGCCATAAATGTTCCTGTAAAGTGGACAGAGACTCATCACAGCCACCACTTTGGACTCTGAGAACCATTGTAGGGCCTCAATGGGCAGAGTTCTCAGCTATGGTCCATTGTACTGATCATCTCGGTCCATAGCAAGAAAATCCAGGAGGCTGAATCAAAGTCATGTTGAATTGCTAAGGGACATGCCAGCCAGTCTGACCTGGGGACTATCTGGGTAAAGCAAAGAGTATCAGGTCTAGAATGTGGATTCTGACACTTTCAAAGGACATGTATATAATTCTTTACCCTTCATTCTTATCATTATCTAGAAAGAAACCAAGAAAAGATGATTCCTCCTTGGGAACAGCCACATTCAGTGACCGAATTGTCTTACTAAAATGTGTTCAGAGAAGATACAAGTTGGAATTTCTTGAGCCCATTTCTGAAGAGTCTTTTCCCAGATCCAATAACACCTACTTCCAACATATTGTGGGTAGTGTGAAAATACAACTGCTCACTCCTCAGTGGTCTCTGTGGTACGAGGTGAACTATCGCCTGGCTGCAAACACAAACCTAGAGCAGGAACATGGTCCCACTACAGGGCTGAAGTCAGCTTCTCAGATTGGAATGGCCATACTGGGACCTGAAATGGTATCAGCAGTATTAGATGATGCCACATTGGTAGCTCCAAGTGGGGGCCAAAGGTCCATTATAGTCTACCTTCCATGAGCAAGTAGGGGGCTGGCCCACAGGAACAAATGCAAAGAAGTCATAGAGTTGCATGCAATGACAGGTCTGATTTAGACAGTTCTTTACTATGTGCCCATTGTGGGATGGTGGATGTCTCGTCATGTCCAGGGTGATTTTGTATTCAGGCAGGCATGGTAGCCTTTTGGGCAGTATAGGCTTGATCAGTAACTTGATTTCAGTGGGTCTCATCTGAGAATAAGCTTGTTTTGGGATACCTTTATAATCCAGATCATACGACCAGCAGCATGCCTCCATGTCTGTAGCCCCCAAAGATGTACACTTTATCTGCTTTTCTGCACTTTCTTCAAGTCTCAGACCAGTAGACAGGTCATTGGTAATAGTGTAAGGAGTCACAGGAAACATATACAGACTTTCTAAGAGAAATACCAGCTGGAAGTGTAAGCAGACTGGAGATCAGTCCACGAGTGAAGAGCCATGCCTACTTTTGGTTTTGCCCATGGGGTGAGGCCAACAGAGGCAGACCAGTGCAAACCCATAATCCTTTATTAAGCCAAATCATTCCTGAGCCAGCCTTGGGAATTTAGGGAACTTCTGTGAATTCCACCAAGTCATCACCTTTGCTTCAGGTGGCAAAGTGGGAGATACATTTCCCCTTTAGGGAGCTGCTAATTTCCCATGCAAAGTGCAATGCTTTTTAAGTCAGGCTAGTCTTGAATATGCCAGGTCCATTTGACTAACAGTTCTGGTTTAGCCCTTCGCTAAATAATTTGGCCCACCCCAAAATATATAAGATCAAAGGTTCTTGCTATTTTTATGGCTCAGGCAATCCATTTTGACAAAACTCCTTACTTTGTAAGCTAATTACTGCTTTGCACAAAGTGGTATATCTGGCAGCCATGTTAGGGAGGTACAAGACCTTAACGGGTGCTTTTGAGTGTGTGCTATGTCCTCTTCTGTGTTTCCATCATAAAAACCATCAGTCACAGAGACTCATAGCTCAGCAAGGTCTTGAAAGTGATGGGACTTCACGGTAGAGCCTGCACCACAGCTTGCTGGACAGATTCCAACAGTGCCAGTTGGCTGGGGTTCCACTACAATGATGCCAATTCATTGATCATGTGAAATAAGGACCCAGGAAAATGCCCAAGGAAGGTAGTGCTGCCTGATTTTAGTGAACTTGATAATGGAGGCTAAAGCCCCGAAGATAAGCAAAATCCTTGGAAGAAGTGGTTTTAAATAGTAGGCATGTCCTAGGATAAAACCCCAGGGCAAAATTAGGATCAAGGTAACTATATTTATTGTTCTAAGCACTGAGGTATTTACATGATGACAATAAGATGAGAGGGGTTTTTTTGGAGGTGGGCTCAGAAGAAGAGCTTGAAGCTCAACAGAAAAACAGAAAAAAAAAAATCCACATAGTTGATCAAAATTGCAAGCTAAGAACCCAGAAAGGATGGCTTCCTCTGTTCATATTATTCATCTGACTCCAATATGGTATCCATCTAATTAGAAAAAATATATTTTATGAAAAATATTTCTAGTTACTTAGTTAGTTAGACAGCGTCTAGCTAAGTTGCACTGGCTAAGCTGAAATTTGTGATCCTCCTGCTTCAGCTTCCCAGAGTATTCATCATAGGTATGTGACACTATGCCCTGCTGTTAAATATCTTTGATTTATTTTTCTTTTCCTGTGGACCAACAGAAAATTAGTAGAGATATAAAGAAAGTATTCATCAGCTGAGTTTCAAAACTAGACTGGATTTTCTGTTTGATGAAACAGAAATATGGCAATTGTCTCTCAGGGCAATATAGTTTAACCTCCTAACTCAACTGATCTGAGGTCTAATGACTAGTCATTTCTTTCTAAAATATCTTCCAATTAATTTCTCAAATGCACTGGTCCATCATTATCTAGTAGATACACTTTATGCTAGAAAATGAAATTCCAGGTCCCTATTAAGTTGCCTATTGACTCATTCTGCATTTTGTAGCCTATACTATCCTTCAATAGAGTGTATGAAAATGTGTAGGAATCAAATTCTGCTGGTGCTTTATGTTGTACCTCAAAGCAAAGTAGCTTCCAATATTCTCTCTTAATGAGGCTAAAGTATGTAAGTGCATGTTGAAGAGTCCAAGAAGCAACAGAAACAGAAAATAACCAGGCTATGAAACCCAGTATATCTGATAGGTGCTGATATAAGTAGAAGCTACACATACAATTTCTATAAAATGCTAAAGTCAGCAAAGGCTGTTACTCATATTCAAAACACAGATGTACAAGAGAATGCCTGGCCAGGCTGGGTAATCATAGAAGACAGACTGCACCAGTTTATTTTAACTCTAAAATGTGGCTGCAGAGCATTTCTCTGACAGGGCTGATTTCAACAGTAAACGATGGTCCCCTCACATTACTGTAGAAAGGACGTCCACAAGATCTAGGTTAACAAGCTGTAAAGAACATTTTTATTACTTAACGCGGTGACTTGGAAGGGTTTAAAGTAAAATACTTCTATTTTTAAATTCCCGCAACATTTAGAGCTGGGTTTTCAATTTGTCAAACCACCTGAAAAACTGAATATAATATCATGATTAGGGGAAGACAGATTCAAGAAAATATGTTTTTAATGGATCAATTGGCATAGAAAATTTGGTATCATCAGAACAGGATTAAAATAGAATGTACATTATAGAACAATATAGAATTCTTCAATACTGTAACCACCTTGATGAATAACAGCTCAAAAGGTGCATCAAAAGCCAGAGGGCTATAATGGCTTATCTGGTGAGCTGAATATCTTATCCAAACTAGCTTTCTACTTCTTACAGTGCCACTGTTATATGGCTACAGTAATGCTCTTGTTTCTGACATTTTTATGCTGTCCTATCACAGAAAAGTTGAATATATTGCCAAAAATTAGCTCAATACAAGTGCTCCTAATCTGATCACCATGGCCACATCACTGGCATTGTGGAAGGCTGGATGAACTGAGGAATGATTTTCTGTCTGGTTCTTATAAGTCCTGCAAAAAATACTGCTCAAGACAATACTTCTAACCACTCTATCCTCTTGGCCACAGGATGCTGTCCAGATCCAAGCATGGGAGCACCAAGTTGTCTCTAGAAAAGGACCTTGCTCTGATGGCTTTGTCTCTCCACTTCTCTTTGGAACTGAGATCACAGAGTTCAGGTG
This sequence comes from Ctenodactylus gundi, assembly GCA_004027205.1. Classification (NCBI taxonomy): domain Eukaryota; kingdom Metazoa; phylum Chordata; class Mammalia; order Rodentia; family Ctenodactylidae; genus Ctenodactylus; species Ctenodactylus gundi. Next base: position 53,503 of record PVKB01005504.1, on the reverse strand, counting down.
GTCTTGGTCTCAGAGCAGAGAGATCTGTAGCCTCTGCCCTGAAGAAACCCAAGGAGAGAGCAAATGCCACGACCCAGGTAGACCACCAGGGCTTGAAGGCAGCTGGAGGAGGAACAGCGGTACCTGGTGTCCAGGCAGATGAGTCCATGGGCTCTGAGGGCTGCTGAGCCCCAGAAGGAGAGCAGTGATTTCCTGGATGTAAGGAGCTTGAAGTACCAGTATAGAGGCCTCATAGCTGGGCCTGGTGTGCATGCTGTACAGGAGAGTTGGTGGTCAAATGTATACTTGTCTGGGTGACAGGGATGTGGCAAAGGCCCCAGGCCATAAAATGATGCTGTGGAGATCACTCTGCACTAACAGCTCACAAATGAGAACCAACCTTCACTTGCCTTGGGGAACTGGACATTATGGTACCACCAATAAGGACAGACCCTTAGCCACACACAGGGACTAGACGCTCTGTCACTGTTGTGGTTGGAATGTTTGCATTTCCTCCAAAGTTTATGTTGAAGCTTACTCCCCAAAGCATTCAGGTGAAAAACAGAGACCTTTAGGAGGTAATTAGATCATAAGCCTCCTCCATTATGAGTGGAATTAAGACTTTTGTGAATGGCATCTTGCAGAATTTGGCCCTCTTAGACCTTCTTCCATGTGTGGACCCAGAGTTCTCTGCACACCAAGGCTGATAGCTATCCCTAGCTCCTAAGAATTTTTTTCAAGGAGGGAGGCATTATAAGGCCAGAATTCTGGGACTAAATCAAGATTCAGCTTCACTTTAGATAAGATAAAAATAGTTATACTTATTAACAGTTTATTTCATGTCCTGGGATAAGTTTACCATGACATATCAATTATTTTCCTTTGAATGTTTATAAAAAGTATGACAGTGATGTTTCTAAATACATTGCCATTGGAAACACTTACATCTACAAGAATCAGATGCAATGCTACAGCAAAACACCCTGGGTACCGGGCACCAAGGAAGTCCAAAGGTGCAAAGCAGCATCCAGTGCCAGTATTCTTTACTGAGATCCCCCAACAGGACTACCGTATCTAGTCAAGTCATCTTTTACTTAATTGTTAATGATCCAACAATCTGGATAAAATTTGCTTCAATCTGATCATTGGTAATGAATACTTCTAAAATTCCACCAGCTATTTTTCAAAAATAATTAAGGTTATATAACTATCCTAAAGAGAAATTTCTCCCTTTCCTCTTACAAAATATTTAAATTCCAAAATTAATAATATTTAGGAATTTTAGTTCTTATTCCTGCATATTTACCTGCAAGAGAAAAAAACTGAATCTGGCCACCAGTTATAAGGGACTAGATAGCTGATACACTTTTCTTTACATTTGTGTAACAAAAAGAAAGAGAGAAAACAAATTTCCTTTCTATGATACAATAATAGTCAAACTGAAGAAACAGCAGACACTTGAATGAAAATTAAATCCTTAACTAAAATGAGCTGAAAGGCTACAGGAAGTATCATCTGTGGTCACACAACAACAGCAGTCACCTCCAGGATTCAGCAAGCAGGTACGTCGACATCAGTTTCACAGGCTAAGTCAGAATCACACAGGTTGTCGAACAGGAGAACTGAGGGCAGAAGAGTGCTCTTGGAGGCAGATGGGGCTGACTTTCTGAGCTGGAGAAGTACCAGCCAGGTGGCTCTGAGGGGAACTACAACAGAGCAGTGTACAGAGGACCAGGGAAAAACAAATTCCAAGGAAAAAGGCTGATGAAAGTATCAACTCTCATCAACACAGTGTCTAGTGATTAGCCCGCTGCTTTTTTTTAACTGTAATTTTTTTTAAGTTACAATGAAAAAATGCTAAAAAAGGAGGTTTCATTACTTGTATATGTACATTACTATATCGACTATTTTGTATATGGCTCAAGACAGTTCCTCTTCACTCAAAAACAAGAGTAAAAAACTGTGGATTATGGGTTGAACAGAACTGCCTAAAGCTTTGAAAAGCAAGCACTTCTTGTTCATGGTTTGTAATCCCTGCAGTGTTTAGTGCAACTTAGAGTGCTTCAGTCAGAGTATAAAGATGAAAGTTATACTCAGAACCTTACGATACAATGGCAATGGTGTCACATGGTTAATATTCAATACTTTACCACACCCTGACGCTTGCATGGGGTCAGTAAAGGTGCATCGAGTGAGGAGAAAGCAGAAAATCTCTGCCCTAAGTGTGGAGGACTGAACACAATTTCAATTAATTTACATGGGGTGGAATTCATGTTGTGCTAATTAGTAAGCCTTGGTCTCTCCCTGGCATCTGCTTGACCTCATTTAACTTTTTAGTTCTAAGACAAGCTAATCATTGAAGGAATAACTAAATACACACAAATTTCTGCCACCACACATGTATATACATATTTATTGTATAGAAAAGAAAGTACACATGCTGAAATCTATATTTCATACTTTAGGCTCAATATAAATACTATTTTATTCCCAATTAAGTACAAATCATTTACACCATGCACCTTGACTTAGTTACCTTTTTGTTGCTGTGACTCAATACCTGACATGCACAAATTAAGGGAAGAAAATTTTATTTAACTCACAGTTTCAGAAGGTTTCAGTTTATTCATGGGTGGGCAACTGGAAAAATGGTGGAATCACATGGCAGGGATAAAGCCATGTCAAGGCTAGAGCTGGAGCTCAAGAGACAGAAATTCTTACAGTAGAGCAGAACAGAGAAGCCTGGGAAGAAGGGAGGACCAGCACACACCTCTCCAGGTCAATCCCTAAGCATTGCCCCTTCCAGCCAGGGCCCACCTCCCAACACTACACAGTATCCATAGGTACAGCAGGCTTTCGGGGGACACTCCAGATCCAAATCATGACAACCCCTATGATGAAAATGTATAAAGCAGTTAAAAATTTTATTGTTCAATATTTTGTTTTACTTTTGGTTAGGAAACAATTTCAAACTTACAATACATGCAAAAATCCAAGCAACACAAATCAGCCAGGCCTAATATCTTATCCTGTAACCCCAGCACTTTGGAAGGCTGAAGCAGAAGCAGGAGGATCAAAAGTCTGAGCTGAACTTCAGCAACTTTGTAACTTAGCAAGACCCTGTCTTACAATGAAAAACTAGAGAGAGAGAGAGAGAGAGAGAGAGAGAGAGAGAAAGAGAGAGAGAGAGAGAGAGAACTGGGGATGTAGCTCATTGTGAAGATCCTAGGTTCAAACTATAGTACTGAGTAAGAGTGGAAAGGAAGAAAAGAAAGAACAAAGAGGGCTAGAGGAATGGCCCAGTGGTTAAAGCACTTGCCTAGCAAGTGCTAAGTTAAGCTCTAAGTACCTGAGTTCGATTCCTCAGCACCACATAAGACACATATGATGGTACATGCCTATAATCCCAGCACTCATACTAGGAGAGAGACTGAGACAGGAGGATGGCCATGAGTTCAAGGTCAGCTTGGGCTCCATAGTGAGTTAAAGGCCAGTCTTGGCTACAAAGCAAGACCTTGTCCCAAAAAATAAAGAAATAAGTAAAGAAAGAAATACAGAGGAAGAAAGACTTATATATCTTTCACCCAGATTGATTCATTGCTGACATTTGACCTCATTTGCTCTATAATTTGTTATCTATGTCTAGCACTTATCATTTGATGCTTTCTGAAATTTTTGATGTTATTAAAGAACATATATATATATTAAACTTGCTCCAAAACTATAAAATATTAAGAAACTGATAAAATTTTAAAGATACAATTAAAAAGAAAGTAATGGGTAAAAAATGAATCCTTAAACAGGCTAGCATTGTGAGTGCCATGTAAATAAGGGGAAAAACTTCATGATCTATGTCATTATAGATAGGATAGGAGAATTCATGTTTATTGGGCATTGGTAATGTGGAAAATATTTGATATGCTATCAGTAAATATGTCTTTGTAATTATGTGAAAGCATACTTTCCAAATCCACCAAATTAATTAGTGGCCAGCTAAAAAGACAGCAGAGCTCAGTGACTGTCTTCATGAAAGTCATGAAAGGAAAAATATGTTATTGGACATTTCCTACATGCCAGACAGCCTACATAATAAGAGTGAAGAATGATTTTATTATCATGTGAAAGAATAGTTTTAAAGATCTAACAATTAATTAATGCACAGCTTTTAAAAAAGAAACTAATGGCAACAGAATAAAGACTGGGACTTTAATTCTGATTTTAAATATTTACAAATGAGTTTCATTTAGTAAACAGCAACTAAACACCTAGTGCCAGACACTGTTCCAAAACTCCGGATATGACAAGTGGAACTGAGAGGTCATTGGCCGTGAAGGTCGCAGATGAGACAGTGGTACCAAGCCGAGCTGAGGGTTTTCATCAGTCGGTGAATGTGTACATGAAAGTGTGAAGTCTCCCTCTCCCCAGGGATTTAATCAGGGTTTCTGGACGTTGAGGAAATAACTTCAGTATAATGAGTATTAGGATAGAACAGAGGAGGAAGTGTGTGGAACCTCATTGCATACAGGTCGCATGGGCTTCCTGTGGAATGCTGTCGAGTTTGAGGAGGAAATGGCTGGGGAAAAACCTGGGGTGGGACAAAACGTGTTTCCCATGTGTGCTGTTCAGGGTCCTCATACCTCTTCTGCCTAACTGAGATCATCTAATACCCAGGATTCACACCCAGAAGTTGTATTTCATGAGCTCAAGGCAAAATAGGAGCCCTAAGTTCTACTGTTCCCATAACACGGGGTGTCCTCTCTGTTTCTTAGCCCTCCAGGAAACTCAAAAGTGCACACCTCTGCGAATCTCTTTAGCATGATTAGGGGAAACCCTTTCAACACCTTATTCACATGCAGGCACTTGGAACTTTGACACTCATCTCTTCTGTCCTTCTAGTTTAAATTTCCCACAGGATTGGAGTCGTTAACACATTTTTTTCATTAGCGCTTAACTTCTGTGTGGGAGAAGGTATAACTTGGGCAGAAAGCTAGACCTCATTTGTAGCCCCAAAGGAAAAGAGGTTCATTAATGAGCAGCGATCATTGAGAGTTTGTTCATTTGAAGACAGCCATCAGGCAGCCTGTGAAGAGACGAGGTGCTGTGGTTTGAACGAGTCCTCCCAAATGCATGCACCAGAATCTTAATTTCCAATGTGACAGTGTAGGGAGGTGGGACCTGATGAGAGAAGTTTAGCTAGTGAGTGCTCTTCCCTTAGGCATCGATTACTAACAATTACAAAAGGCCTTGAGGCAGTGGGTTTGATCTCTTGCTTTCTCCTTCCTCTTGTGCTTGGGACCTTTGTCCTTGGACTTCCCAGCCCCTCCTAGAACTTTCTTTTCTTTATAAATTAATCAGCTTATAATATTTTGGTACAACCACAAAAAAGCCTAAAATAGAAAATAAAGCCCAAATTACCAGGTTTCAAAATTTTAATACACTGCCAATAGGCAGCATCCACTGAGCCTCACTAAGAATGTAGTCCACCTACTGGTTTTTTTCCAATCCAATACCTGTGTTAGCATCAACATTAGCAAATATATTACCTGGGCCATGGTATGCACATTCACACAATATCCAGTACATTTATGCTTTTCTAGATGCATGGCTATAGAGGACGTGTGGCTGTATGGGCACATCTACCAGAGCTAATACAACACAGCTGGCATGCCCCAAACGGCACATTTGCAATGCCTGCTTTGCTATATAACTTTTATCTGCCTGGCATAAAATGTAGCTTTCCTGATATGCAGCCACGTTAAGATTAAAATGATTTGTAGTTTTAGGGTAACTTGGAAGAAGAATTTAGATAGGTGCAATTTATTTTTGCTGCATATTTTTGTAATATATATGAGGCCTAATGGTTTATTGAAATTTAAGATAAGTTTTATTCTAAAAGGAATATAAATTTTCATTTTCTCTATATTAAAACATTCTTGCTTGGTAATCATGCCTGACCTCACTGTATGCTCCAGTGTTGCCTGAAAGATACAAAGTGTTACATTTTGCTATTTTTGTTCACAAATATACAGAGCCTTGGCAGCATGCCTCCATCCACCTCAGATATTCAAAACACTGCAAGGAACTCATTCTTCTGCAGCATATTATAAGACAGATTTGTTATTTTTCTTTCCTTTGCTTTTGCAATAAACAGAAATATATGCTGGAATTGCAATAAAACTGATAACATTCCTAAGTGAATCTATCAGAAACCAATCTCACATAAGGGACAATTCTCTATATAGATTCTCAAAATAGGCCTGACCGTATCATTCACCAGTTCCCAAGTAAGTAATATATGATGGATGTTAAACAAGTATTTACTGAATTAAATTAAAAATCCACCAGTTGCAAGGTTTGCTATGTTTAAAAAGGGCAGCAAAACATTCTGCATCGGGAGAATGCAAGACCAGATCTCCTCTCTCCCTAGAACCCAAAGGAGCCTTAACATTCACATCCACGGAAGGAAGTGTTAGAGTGCCATTTCTCCCAGAACTAATTCCATGTCTGTTTTCCTCCCTGAGGTCAGCCTCTGTCTGATTTCTGTACCTCTTAAAATAAGGTAACAGCAGAACAAAGGTTTTAGGGCATGTCTGGACCTTAACAAAGAAGAGGAAGATGGCTCCTAAGTACCTAGTGCTTGCCATCGGACAAGTGCTCTAAGTGCTTTAAAAACATATCCTTACACAATCCTTCAGATACTTTGTGGAAAATTGTTTTACAGTTAAATCAAGAAGCTGAGACTAAGAGAAGTAACTCATTCAAGGTCCTTGCTCTTTTCATGCTGCTTCATGGTCCTGGGAGGCTGCTTGACCACTTCTCCCAAATCTATGAGGAGATTGAAAGCTCTGTCTCATTTTTCTCTCTGTCTTGTTCAGTTTCTTATCTAAAACAATTAGCAGGGCCTGGCACATAGCAGGTGCTTGGTAAGTATTTGTTACATAGACGGATGGTGGATGGATGATGGAGTTCTTCATTTATGATAGCCACTGATTAAAACTTTCACTAGATTAACTTATGTCCTATATTAAATTAATCACAAATCTGTATATTGTGCATGTATTGAGTTGATGCAAATGAACAGAATGGATCTAATTTATCATCAACTGTCCTGTTAACAATGATTCCTAAAACACGAAACAAGGTTTTCCGGACACACATACTTGCTCAATCCAAAGGGCACTCATCAGTAGCAATCACATGGTCACATGGTATGTTGAGTCTATAGTTCAGGGATAGACCACTTGTTTAGCGTGTGGAAAGCTCGCGTCTAAATCTCAAGACCAGAGAGACAGGGAGAGAGAGAGAGAGAGAGAGAGAGAGAGAGAGAGAGAGAGAGAGAGAGAGAGGCAGACTGAGAGAAAGAAGCAGAGAAAAACAGAAAAAGAATCACATAGGTATGGTGGCAGGGCTATTTTTTGTTGAATACTTGTAATGAAACTTTGTAAACTGAACTTTTTGAGCAGGAAGGGGATCTGGAGCCGAACACACAATTTTACTTGTCTTAGGTGCTATTTTTCCCCTTTAGTAAGGAATAAATTCTGTAGATAAAGGGACTGGAGGTTAGAAATAGGCCATGGCTTTTCAGATACAACTAACCATAAAGTATTTATTCTATAATACATATTCTACATGAAGTTTACTATTGCTCTTTGAGAATCAGGAGGGGAATACTTAGGAGTTTGATGTTTGAGGATCCCATGTAAACCGATATTATATATTTTTAAAAAATCAACAAGAAAATGAGGCTGAGTTGGTATTTCTTATTTATTTGCAATTAGAGAATATAGAGAATTAATATTCAGTAAATAAAATTTTTAGTAGCACTGAATGTTATTAATATGGAAGATGCGGGGTAATTCTATAGTAGCAATAAATTTTCTAGAATATGAACTAAGAAAAACAAGCTGTCTCTACTTAAACTTATCACTATTTTCCTTTCCTTTTACTAAGTTAGAATAATGAGACATATATATGTATATATATAATTAATTTTAAAATACTGTGAATCATGGTAAACTACAAGCTAAACAATATATTATAATGAAGTAATACATTACATGAAGTAGCAATTTGTCCCATTTTAGCTTTGCCTTTAAATTCAAAACTGAGAAAAACTTCTAAATTTTCCTAATATTACTAATTATTTTTTCTTTTCCTTCCTTCCTTTCTTTCTCTTTCCTTCTTCTTTCCTTCCTGCTTTCACTTTTTCTTTGTGATTCTGGGATCCAAGAAGGGTCTCATACATAAACCATTTTAATGTATAACATTGATATGAGTTGCTAATTCTGGAGAAAGGAAAAGAAAAATATTGAAAAAAGAAAAGAAAAATGAAAGTAGAGGAGAGGAGGAAGAAGAGGAAAAAAGGAAGAAAAATAAAGATCATATAAACCAAAAAATCAGTCTAGCCAATATTTTTTAAAACTTTAAATTATCACAAAAATAAATATTTAGTGTTTTTGGACATGTTTCTTGTTATTACTTTTATGATAATTATATTGGTGTAGTTTTACTTAAAACAGAAACATAAAATTATGTTTAAAATTAATATATTCTCATTATTAATATACATGACTTTTAATACTTCTGTTATAATGCAATGTATCTTATCTCAACAGAATAGCATTTTTCATCATGTGTAGAAATGTGACTGTGGTACGTATCTCACTTACATTAATAGGTAATAAGGATCCAAAATTTAGATTTATCATTCCTTTAAAACAAGCTTCCTGGTTTTAACCTACTAGTAATACTCTTTTTTGCTAATGCTATTTATAACTGTACACCCATTATAAACTTAGCATTTAAAAAGCTAAACTCATCTACCTCCCACTTTGTGTAAGGTCCCAAAATATGTTGTAAGAAATAATTTATTGTATTCAACTTGGTTACTAGGAGACTGTTGCTATCTAATAGTTTAGGAATAGGATATTGCTCATTGATAATAATAATTCCATAAAAGAAAAGGTGGGTAATCTTTACCTTTCTACCAAAAAGTAATAAACCATCTGATAAGAGGAGGAAACACCACTTCTTAAGCAAAGGACACAGCATAATGTTTTTTTCTAGAACAGTAATTTAACCCATAAAATATTTGCTGTGTATTTGGTCACAATCAGCCCTCATCTGACTGAGGGCAACAAAATAGTTAAGTGATCTGGTCTACACTATAGAGAGAAGCTGTCACCTGTCTCTCCTCCATATTGTTGAAGGGTGAGAGGAAGAGCAGGGGAAGGCATTCAGGGCTCTTGAAAGGTTCAGCCTCTCTCCCAGCTCTTTACTTCTTTGCTGACAAGAAAACTTCAGAGGGGTTTAAATGTGACTTCTAGGGGCTGGAGGAATGGCATACTGCTTAAGGCACTTGTCTTGCAAGTGCAAGGCCCTGATTTTAATTCCCTAGTACCACATAGAGCTGGTATGGTGGAACATGTCAGTAATCAGCACCTGGCTGGCTGAGGCACAGGTATTGTCCTGAGTCCAAGGTCAGCCTGGGCTACACCTATGAGTTCAGGACCAGCTGGGGATACAGAGTGAGACCCTGTCTCAAAAGAAAAAGAAAAGAAAAAAGATAAATGTTACTTCAAATCCTCTGACAAGTCTGGTGAATGAGGTTCTACTTGTTTTCTTTCCAGGTTGCCCCCATCACGTTGGTCATAAATATTTAAGCTCTCTCCCAGATGGCTTCTTTCTTTCACATGATCCAGTGGTCCCCGGGAAGCATCACCACATGCATGGCTCTTGTATAGCAAGTGGAAAGAATTTAAGTGACAAGCAGGTGGCATATAATACTTTCTTCGTCTTTTTTTTTCTTTAGCTAAGGCTATATTTTCAGAAGAAAATATATATAAATTTCCCTTTTCATCACTGTAGATTACTTCAGACAAACTGGAGACAGATCCAGGATTCAAGTTCCAAGGAATGGGAAAAAATGTTTTCCCCCAAGTTTGAGCATTATTAAACATATAGAAGGTCATATTAGAAGAAAATCTCCCTAGTAATACAATTATTAAAAACTATTCAAAAATAAATCATGAAGCTTTAATAAATCACCAAGCTAACTATTCCATGCATCTAATATCAAGGACCCTGAGTCAAGGACACAATTACTGCTGCAAAATTTTTCAGGAAACACCAGCTTCAGACATACACCCTGTGCGTCTATGCCATATACTTTCATTTGGTTTTTCACAACAGACCTAAATTTGAAAATGGGCGTTTCCCAGGCTAATTAGTGGCATTTTCTATTGTCTTCCTATATTTAATGCCTTACCTGAAACTGTATGTGGGAAGGTGGATGTGTATGATATCCAGGCCCCCCAAAAACCTAGCCCAAGCTCCTAAATGATACCAAGAGTATATCACTGTATAAGAAATTATATTTACACAGCCACAAAATAGTAAGCAATTGGCACATTAAGTTTAAGGAAGAGGATTAAAAGTTTGTCTTATTATTAAAAATTATTTTAGGTATCTGATCATTTGAGAAGAAAAATGTACATTATTTTTTAAAAAATCTTTGAATTAGTTTGACAATCTAGTCCTCATCTGAGTACAATTTTTTGTCTTTACTCTGCTGTTTTGCTTTGTTTATCTGATTTATAATATACAATAACTGTAAGAGTTTATTCCAATATTGAGTTTATACAAATTGGTGAAATAATCAATATTGTTAATATGAGGTCTAACACAGAACTACATACTCAGAACACTGCTCATTTGAAAGTGATAAAATCTATTTGCATCTAGGTTTAGTTTATTGAAAAGAAGACCACCTGAGTTACAAAAAATCTAAGTGAACCTGCAGGTATTTGGTGCCTTGTGTCTAACTGAACACTAGGCAGTAATGAACCGTCGTCTCTGCCTTTCTTTAGCTGCTTGGTGTTGGGGCAGGATATCAAACTATTGAGAGAGCCTGAGTCATTGGATATTTTGGTGTCAAATGGGTTTTTATGTCAGAAGTTTCCAGAAGAATATTATCTTTATCACATGTACTTTAAGGCACCTACTATCTCCAGCCACTTAGGATAAATTTAATGTATTTATGCTTTTGTTTACTTAGTGACATTTAGGATATACTAATAGATGGGATCTCAGATGGTCATTGTCTGGTTTGACTCACTGCTATTTTGTTTGGTTTTGCTTTCTTTCCCTAAAACAATTACCAGTAACACCTAGCAAAGACTTCTGAAGGATGGGCTTTGCTTTGGACACTTCGACAACTTTATTCTCCCAGACTTTGGCCAGATTACAAATTCCATAGCATTCTATTGACTATTCAAAAATATTGCTTGACCTACAGAAATACCCACATATTTGTTGAGTAAATAAAAGTGAGGGATGAATGAGAAGTAACTCCTAGTATAAAAATTTAGAAAATAGTAACATGTAGACACATTTAATGAGATTATCAGCATTTTATGAAGTATCTGTGATGAACTGAGCATTGTATTAGGTGCTGAGGAGTTGGTGCAGTGCTCACATAGTCCAGCTAATTTATTGTTTCTGAGGCAACTTCATCAGTTACCTCAAAGGAACAACTCTTGGATTTAACTATTCCTATTTATTCTTTTGTAACTGTATCTCATACATTTAATTAATGCGTATACATTGAGGTTGGGGAAGATTAATCAGTAAATTGAGCTTTAACATCCATTTCTGGAACCTGAATCAGGGTTATATTTGCACTATAAATGACTATATTGCACACCCAATTATTTTTTGTAACTTTTTCTTCTTAATTGCATTAATTATTTTTTGAATATACTGATAAAATTAAGCTGGTGACCTACTGATATTTAAGCCTTGAGGCTGAAATCAATACAATCATGATACAATACAAGCCTCCTCTGAAACTCTGTCCTTGGAAATCACTTAGTTTTGCCTAAAGGTGGGGATACACTTAGCAAGGATGTGGATGAGTATGACAGAAAGTATTTGATAGGAGAATATAGGTGTCTAGACTTAAAAATTTTCTTCATAAAATTCTATCAAAATAATTAAATTGAAGAAATAGACAACCTGATTTTTCTTTCCTATAAAAAGGTTACCTACAGCCTGTACATTTTCTTGCAGTTTCCCAACGTACATATACACATGTATATGTGATTTTTTATTCAGCAACTGTTTTGATTATCAGATATAAATTAATTTAAATAATGATGTTTGTTTTATTGAGGTATTTGTCAAACATTTGAAAATGCAATCAGCTCCTGGTATCATGGAATCAACAAACCTCAGATAAAGAGTGTTAAAAATGAATTGTATCTGTACTTAATATTTATGGTCTTTTGGACTCGTCATTATTTTCTCAACAATGGGGTATGATGATGTTTTACATAGTATTTGCGCCATGTAATATAAGTAATTTGGGGAGATTTAAAGCATATGGGAGGGTATATGTAAATTCTATGCAAATGTTACATACATTGTTTCAAATAAGGGACTTGAACATCCGTAGTCTGGTCTCCATGGGGCTTCCAGACACCATCCCTGCATACCAAGAGGTGATCATATAGGCTTCAAAATGCATGGTTCACAGTGAAGGCATTTTCCACATTTATTGACTTAATTGTTTCCAGGTACCCTAAAATGTGGGGATTAAGGCCATTAAGGCATATCTTACTGCTATAATTTGTACCATTTTATTCTCCAGTTTAAGCAGCCTTCTATTCAGAAGAACAATAGTTCTTCTATATTCTGTAATGTCCCGGAGTTACTAGAACTAACAGATCTTAGCAATTTGAAATGGTAACTACATCCAAAATATAACATAAGCAGATGTGGATAATATAAATATGATCTATTTATGATGAATATTGAATAACAATAACAAAACTATATACTTTACACTTTAAGTATAAACAAAATTCCTAAGAGAACTGCAGTTTTTTTTTTTTTTTTGGTATACAACCTGTATAAATCTAGCCCACCTAAAGTGAGTTAGCCACCCCTCTACTACTGTTTTACTTTTCTAGTAGCAATTACCACTTTTTGAAATTTGCTTTTCCTTGATTAAGTAACCAATTGTCCTTTCCCTCTTCTCAAATTTACCATTCCATGAGACTTTACACCTTCACTCTTGTTCATTCTAGCATCCCACTGCCAAATGCAAGGCCTGGCCCATCATGGCCAATTGATTTTTTGATGAATAAAAGAAAAATAAAGACAAAGATAGGCAAAAAAGGAGACCAAGAGAGAGCTGTCAAACAGCTTGTTTTTAGTAAAGATGATAAATGTGTTAACAACTTTGGTTTTTATTGCATCCAGAAATTTCTGCCCTATAATAGTCACTCTTGTGTTGCTGGTGGCTATATTTTCAAAAATATGTGGTCAAACCTGAACAGAGTCAGAAAAATTGTATGTATGACCATGAAAAATACATTGGCGCATTAACAAGAACTGTACTGAAAAGTTAATGGAATATTTGTCTAGATGAAAGGTTGAAGAAATTGGCATAATATATAATATTGTAATCTAGGTACAGAAAATACTATCTACTCCTTTGTTGAACATATAATTATTATTGAGCCATGTGTTAATTGCTGTTCATGCATTCTCTGCATGTAAAAAGTAAATCGGTGGAAATGCAGTGAAGTGATTCAGGGACACATACATTGAACTGCACAAGTCGTGGGGATGGCCAGGGAATAAAGTCACAGTGGGGACACCCGGTCCACCTCCAGAGATTCTAGCAAAGATGACACCCATGTTTTCTAGAGGCCAATGATCTTTCACTGTATCTTCTAAGTCAGTTATTCCTTGATTTGTCATATTTTTGGAAATTCTTACAGACTATAATTCCCGAATACAGCAATTAAGAAAAAAGGGAACATAAATAATCATATAAGATGTACCATAAACTGTCAAGAGGGTTCATATTACATTTTCAGGTAAAATTTTAAGGGCTTGCAAATTACAATATTTAATTAGTTTCAGAGTGATAGTAAAATGTTATAGAAGAATATTTTTTGCTGAGAATGTGATTTTGTTTGGCATATGGTATCACTGAAAATTAATTTAACAAGAATCAGGCTTCAAGTTTTCTAGATTTCCAACTTTGAAATTATATTAAAAACAAATCTATAACATTCTACAGACTGCTTAGAAAATGTGTAAGGTATTAATTTCATCATAGTAAACAAAAGCACCCTGATAATTTGTCATGACTCTTGTAACTATAACCTTTATCTCAGCAAGGATGAAGCATACATTATGTGTCTCTGCACTGGACACAAGAATCAACCTCTTTTCTGATAATAGCTTGGATTGGGAAAGTAGGCATCATGAAAATTAAATCTCATAAAGTAAGGATTAGTAAACTTGAAACTAATAATATACCATGGATCTCACATGTTTTTGTTCTAGTTTATTTTTCTCAATGAACTTCAATCTTGTGCAAAGTATTCAACTGGGTTACGCTCAGAAAACCTGTGCTAAATCCTTAAGGTTTCAGAACTGAATACACAGTTGAAAGTGATTGATCCTGCTTCCTTAGAGAATTCAGAAAGTTACTTTGTGTCTGATAATGCAAAGCAATCTCCGTCCTTGAGAAAGGCAGGGCATTCTCAGGGTAGACCTCATATACACGTGGAAGGGGAGCAGCTGGGGTACAATTCAGTGAGAAGGTCTTGGGTTCAACTTTCAGTATAAAAAAATAATTGCCTGGCTATGCCACTGTACTAATAAATAGAAAACCCAGCATTTAAAACTAGGACTGTCTAACTTGAAAGCCCATTTGCCTTTCTAGGAAGCATAGTGCCTCTCATCCTGAAAGATCAGAGCAGGCTCTTTCTCCAAGCTGGCTTTAGGAACTATGTGCTATGACATGCAATTCATAAAAGCAGTAGCACAAAGGCAGCTCTGCTACCTATTCCCAGATGCCTAAAACTCCCTGGGAAGAAAGCATGTCAAGTGTAATTAAATACTGTGTATAACTCCAACTGTACATAGTTTAGGAAAAAGAAAAGTTGTCTGGAAAGGTCAATGGGGCATACTACAAGGTTAAGACTTCTTCTTCCCATTTTAACGGTGAGAAATGTGAGTCTCCGGGAGGTTCTGAAAATTATCTAAGAGCAAACAGCAAAGTAATAAGTCATAGAGGAAAGAATTAAATCAAGGTTGACCCCTGTTTCTGCATGATGACCTGGCTCTTGCATAGGGCCTTTGAGGACCCTTCTCTGCTTTAGGGATCGGTCATGCCTTAAATAGTAGACATTCTGCATTCATTGGAGGGTCAGATGACCCTCTTAACCAAGGGATGTGTGTGTATGTGTGTGTGTGTGTGTGTGTGTGAGAGAGAGAGAGAGAGAGAGAGAGAGAGAGAGAGAGAGAGAGAGAGAGAAATTATTTTCAAATCCAGTTTGCATTTAGGCCAGCTACTTTAGTTGGACATTTATACCAAGAACACTGTTTCTTCCTGTTCAAAAGGTATCTCAGTACATATTTGGCTTATGTAAGGACAGGCCTTTTGAGCAGTTTGAATGGGATGGAAAGGAGAGTCAATTGACCTCAGGAGGAAACCCTGAAGGACAGGGTGCAATTCAGTAAGATGGAGCCCAGAGAATGTGGCCACTATGTTTGCTACAGAGAGGACTGTGAGCCTTGGAGACCTTTTACACATTCTCTGGCAACATCACTCTGCTGCTACTCCCAAGCTACCATGGATTATTATTATTATTACTATTTGTAATGAAGAGTGAATCCAGGACTTTCACATTAAGCTACATCTCCAGTACTTTTTAAAAATTTTAATTTTGAGAGAGGTTCTCACTAAGTCATAGCAGTACCCAGTTTGGGCTCAAACTTGTGATCCTTCTGCCTTACAGAATCTTGAGATCACATCTGGCCTATAACTACAGATTTCCATGACTGGAGATTAGGGGGAAGAAAAGATAACAGGGATGGAGAGATAATCAGGAAGCTCTCAGAATAATTTCAAATCAGAAAGAAAGAAGGAGAGAAGAGAGAGAAAGGCAGAGGCAGAGAAAGAAAGAAAGAAAAGGAGTGTCCAAGTACACACTGGGAAGGGTTTTGAGTCTCATGACAGAATTGAGTTGTGGGCTGTGGACCCAAACAATATAAGTGAATGCAAAAGTGGAGGACCCTGCAGACCAGGGAGCGTGTGGGTGCCACACAGCTCTCATGGGGCCCTTGAAACCTTTCCACTCATGAACATCCCTTCGCAGCAGAAGAGAAAAAAGAGGCAGGATCCATCTTCTAGTCATTTCCAGACAGAGTACATGCTGGGCATGAGTCAAATATCACTTATGTATTGATTACTTATGCCCACCACACGACAAACCCCCAGAGGGGAAACACCCTTTGAAGGTTCATCCCCTAGAAAATATGTGGCTTTCCTGATGCACTGATTCATTTCCTTTAATCAACCTCAAACAATGGTTGTGTCAAGCTTCCTGTTTCCTCTGCCCTATTACCAATGTCCCTGTTATCTTTCAGCTCAGTTCCAAGTTGCCTTTCTTAGCATGATTTCTCAGATGGTACTCTCCTTCCCTGGCCCTCCTCCCTCTCCTGTTTAGGATTTTGTAACCCAGGCCTTTTAAGTTTCCTCTCACTATTTTTGTAAGTAGGAAAGTCAGTAAGTAGCTGAAAAAGCAGGATGAGTCATAAGCACTGTAGTTTGATATTTTTTCTGTGTTTCGGAAGCCTCTTCTGAAAGATAAAAGCAAAATAGGAGCCTGGAGTGTCTCAAGGGCAATTCTGAGGTGCAGAAAATTATCAAGGATTATAATGAAAGTCTCAAGTACGCAGGCTGGCAGAACTTCCATGTTACTGGAAACAATGCCATGCACACAAATGGAATCAGATTTTGTGTATCTATGTGTTGATACACGTTATACTCCAGAGTGACTGGGGCAGGGCAGAGCTGTATAGATGATCGTAGACTTCTAGAGAAAGGTAAATGGGGGCTGGAGGAATGGCATAGCAGTCAAAGTACTTGCCTAGCAAGCACAATGCAGTGGGTTTGATTCCCACTGCACAACATAAGCTGGGCGTGGTGGTGCACGCCTGTAATCTCAGCACTCAGGAGGCTGAGGTGGGAGGATAGCCATGAGTCCAAGGTTAGCTTGGGCTCCACAGTAAGTTCAGGACCAGCTTGGGCTACAGAGCAAGACTGTCTCAGAAAAAAGGAGGAAGGGCAAGTGACATTGGGCTTGAATGAGTGCCCCAAACTAGGAGGAGCAGATTCTACTTGCTGCATTCAATAACATGAAGCTTTCATTAGAAGTATTTTAAATGAGCAACTTCTCTCACCAAACACATTACCTGTTTATCTCTCACAAGTATCTTTCATCTTTCATCCATGCATTTGTTACTCTGTTTGACTAATTAGAATGCTTGAGTAAAAATGAGTTTGTGTTAATTTAATTTCTTGGCTTTCAGAATGATAACTAGAAAGCCAATTTTGCTTTAATCTTTCATAGCTCGAAACATTCTCAACATCCATTAGCTCACTTTTCTGCCTTAGCAAATAACATAATTTTAATATTTCTTTCATGAGTCAGGAAACATTGGTGTCTGGCTCATTATTTTAAATGAATCATAACTTTACAGGCCTAGAATATGAAAACCTGGTTTGCTATTTACTAACCTCATCACAAACCTTGAAGGCTGAATTTGAAAACAAATTCTTGCCATCTTGTTTGTTTTCTAGTGATTTCAAGCTCTAAAAGTAGACCAAAAGAAAAAAAACCATTTAGTTAAAGGTTCTATTTAGCTATGTTCCAGTTAATTTGAGCCTTTCTAAATACTAATTGCATGAAGCAATTTAAATTTATTCTGAAGGAGATAAGCCTTTTGTTAAATAAATTTAAGGAGTCTGAGTCTCCAAGAAGTGTAAAATAAACTTTTAAATAATTCAAATCATATGTAATATGCTTACACATTTTCAGGATCATATAACAGGGTATAGGGAAATTACAAATCTAAAGCTATAGTCTGAGCTGTTCTAAAATCTTCTTTAGAAAATATAAATTGAATCATTTTAGTTGAAACTGAAATGTACATTTTAAAACATTTCCTGTTTCAGTGTAAAAGTCTCAGATGAATTCACGAGAAATTTTCAAAAAATTTACATTAAGATGCTTTATCCCCATTATCATATCCTAACACCTGAAGTAGCAGATGAAAAAGCGAATTCAGCAGAAACAAACCTATTCTGTCAATATGTCCATGTATTTTTACAAAACTTCATTTTATGGGTGCCGACATAGATTGCACTCATACTCCTCAACTTTATATCTCAAGTCCTATTCAGACTTGAGCAGCCATGCGGTCTTAAATAACCAGCTTATGTCAATTATTATTGAGCGCCACAGTCCAGAGTGAGAATTTAGCCCAGGTCTCCTGCCGTGTTATACTATTTTAGAGGAAGTATGTCACATACGCACACAATGTTTAGTTGACACCTAATAATTTTTCTTCAAGGGTCTGCAAAAATAGAGCAGCTACACATCATTTTTTTAACAATCACTGTGAAAGTCTAGCGGCATTTCCACTAAATTATTTTTTGGATTAAAAATTATTCTTTGGACATGATCTTAAAAGCATAATAGTACATACTTGATAGATCAGGTTTGAAATAAAATAATGCATAAAACTTGCTTATGATAAATGCTTAGAAGACATAGCCAATGTACAATAAATGTGTGCAAATGGGAGTAATTAGAGGCAGAGAAGTCTCCTTTCCTCTGCAACTAGGACTGCATAGGAAATGATTTTCCAACCAACAAATATATTTCTGGGAGTTAGAAGACAAAATTTGTAGGAACCAAAAGTTTACTGTAGTGGAAAATAAACTTTCTAAAATATAAAGAATGCTGAAAGTTTATTTAAATTTTAAAGCAAGTAGTGAAACAGAAGTGGGCACTTTGAGATTTTTTTCTTCAGTCCTTGTCCTTAAGAACATTGACCAACAGTCAATTAGAAAGAATGTCTCTCTTTTTTTTCAGTTATAAGATATGAAATGAGAAAGACAGATTTTGTCACTATTTTTCTTATGGGTTTTTTGTACTTTTTCTTATAGTATTTGTTTTATGTCAATCTCTTCTAATTTCCTCAAGTCAACAGTATGCTAACTGCTACATATTACAATAAGGCCTTATATAATACAAGGTGTCAGTACATAGATACAGAATAAATGTACATATGTCATGTTCATCTTACAGAGTTTTTTAAAGTTCTACTCAGTTTCTGTAATATTACAATTTCCCTTTAGAATATCTTTCATGGCAGATTATGATTTCATGATGGAAATCAAGCAGTAAAATAGGGATAATTGGCAGTCAGAAGTGTTTCTGACTTTTTTATTCAAGTAGCAATGTGTAAATGACTGCATAAAATGTCAACAGGGAACACAATCACACTTAGAGAGAGAGGAACACAGGCTAAAAAAGATAATTATCTGAAGGTGAGATTCAGAAATAAGACTGTCATTGGTGTTCAATATGAAAGGAATTTTATATCCTCCGGAGAAGTCAGGAGGAGAGAAAACACATTGGTTCAATAGAGAAAACAGATTCATCAAAGGGAAACATTAGAGAAGAAATCATGAAGGAATAAAGAGGAAAGAGAGGGAAATGGGAAAGTCTCAAGATTAAGATGCTAGCTGACCATGGGGGCACATGTTTGTAATCCCAGCACTGTGATTGAATGAGGCAGGAGGATCGCAAACTGGACTCCTGCCTGGACAATGTAGTGACTTGGTGAGTACATTCTAAAGAATGAAGTAAAAGGTCGTAGGATATAGCTCTGCATGATTGTCCTGGGTTCAATTCCTAGCATCACTAAAAAATAAAACAAAATAAACAGAAAAATGAATATAAAATAAATGAAGAAGAAAATGAAAGAAAAGATGCAAGTCTTTGATATGAAAAAAATTCAGTGATGTTACGCAGGTAGGTAGAAAAGTATGGACAATTCAACCAGACCTCCATTCCAATCTTGGCTTATCTATTTATTATCCACGTAATCTTCTGCAAATTAAGTAATCTCTTAGTTACTGAATAACAATATATCTTGCATTACATATTTAAGCATTTCATAAAATAACACACACTAACATAGCCTGTAAGGCACAATGTAAATATTCTACATATGTTGATGTTTGTTCATCACACAAGTATGGTTCTACATTTAAACTAGGACTAATCTACTTCTTAACTGGTCCCAGCCTGCAGCTGATCTTCTACTAGACAGGGTCATTCTCTTTTGTTTAGTTGTAAAAAAGACATATTTATTTTACTTTGGGGGAATAAAATGAGTGCATTTGTCTATAATGTAAATACACTGATACACGAAACAGTTTACTGTTTTGTTTTAAAATATAATGTCCTGAAGGTTGGTTTATTTTTCTTCTATATGGTAATTTTTGGGATACCCTATATACTGAATTCAGTGCTTGTGTCCTTTCTTATAACAGTTTTACTTCAAATATTATGACAAATGAATCCTGAGCAAACGAGTTTTTATATTATATGTATATTTTTATGTATGCCAACCTTTGACATCCTGGACACTTGAGACAGTATAAGGTGTGGGTTCTCTTCAGAGTTCAACATTACTCATTGTGTCACACACAGATCGGTGGGTAAAAGGGAGAGAGTATTTGTTTAGCCTGAAATTCTGATTTCACAGATGGGGAAAAGTGAGGCCCGGACAAATAATGTCTATTTATGCAATGATTTGATTATGTATTCAACAAACATTAGTTGATCATATGCCACATATCCAGCATGGCACTAGGCAAGGGAAGACACAGATGGCTGAAACCCAGGGCCTGGCCCAGCATCTTGGGGCCTGTGCCTTGCCCTTTGTCATGTAGCTATCATGGGAACCAGGAAGAAAACAGCCAGTCCAGGATTTTCCCACTATACTGAGATTTTTCCTGTATACCTTTTATTTGCAACAAAATCTTGAGACAAATAGGATGAACACAGGCCCTGACTTCATGTTAATCAATGATTAACTAAGACTAACAAAAGCAACTGGTTTTAAATTAAAAATTTTAAGGTACTGTTTTCATTTTTGCTTTTTTTCTAGTTGTGGTTTTGTGTTTTGAGGTTTTGTTTTTATTTCTTTATTGCCTAAGACTGTACTTGAGGCATTCTCTGTGCCTACCACATGCTCCACCACTGAACTCCAGTCCTAAGCCTTGGAACACTCTTTACTAGCAACACCACATTAATTTTATTAAACACTTACCAAGAAATTTGACCAGCCCGCTCAGAGTCTATACTTTGGATTGATTTAACTCACAAAGGGCTTTTAGAATCGTATTTTTAAATGTCATATTTTTAAATGCTCATTACTGCCATCTCTGAAGGCCATAAATACTCTTTTTGCAAACACAG
Organism: Ctenodactylus gundi; assembly: GCA_004027205.1. Lineage (NCBI taxonomy): Eukaryota > Metazoa > Chordata > Mammalia > Rodentia > Ctenodactylidae > Ctenodactylus > Ctenodactylus gundi. Next base: position 32,159 of record PVKB01005504.1, on the reverse strand, counting down.
GAGATGCACAGCCTTTATGAGAAGCGGCCTGTTCCTTGTCTATTGTTTCTCTCCATGATACATGTTGACAGCTGATTTACAGGAAGTGGCCTCACCTTATTTGCATCTGTATTGATGTGTTTGGTGAGCCAGAAAGGAAGTAACAGATTCTACTTTAATCAGGCGGAAAGCTGCCCCTTCCCATTCTCTCGAGAAGCTACTTGGATTCATCGGATTTTAAAACCATCTTCTCATATTTATAATATAAAGGCTTCCAAGGCAGCACAGAGACTAGAACAGAATAATTACCTTCTTAGACCCTCCAGAATTTGCTTAGATAAGAGAATCATGGCTTTCTCTTCTGTGACATACAGCAAAGCATTTCAAATTTATATCTCTTGATTAAAATTTAAAAATAGGCAACAAGTACTTTAGCATGTCAACCAGGAATTGGAGATAAATCATTAAATATTAAATCTCAACTTAATAAACTAAATGCCTTTATATTGTCAAATCTTAGAAAAAACTATGCTTTTGATAAAGTAATGGCCACAATGATTTAACTACATGTAATAATGGTCAAAAACTTCAAATTGTTGGCTAAATAAACCCAAATTTAATATGGCAAACGAGACTCAATTTGGCAAGTTGTATTATAAAGAGAATATACTTTTAAAGAATTAGGATGGGTCTCTAAAATTCATTTTTTTCCCATATTTCTTATTTTATCTATTTTCCTTACACATACAATTCATTTTAAAATCACTAGAAGAAGCCTTTTACATAAATATTAGAGATTTTAGACAATTCAAATAGAGTTTTATAAACACATATTTGGAATTTTTCTTTCATCATACTTACAGTTATCTTCATCAGGCAACTGAAAACTTTAGTATTTGCCTCCTTTTATGAATATGTATTGTAAAATAGTTAAAATAAAAAGGAAATCCAAAAGAAGACTGACCATTTGCTGTTGATGTCTTTGTTTCTTTTCCCCACCTTCTTGCTAATGAACTCCACCTTATAGAAATAGCAGTTAAGGTTTTAAGACCTACTGCCACTATAGGGAGAAGACATATATACAATTTCATTCCCCTAACCCACACCAAGTCCCAAATATCATGGCTGAAATCCCTATAATCAATTACAAAAACTTTACAAATTTAAACAAAATTTTACTGACCCAGAAATGAACAATGAAAAATCTAGGGAAAACTGTATTTTTATATTTGGCTTCTATGAAGACTGAACAGTCAGGTGAAGATTTGATGTGACAAAGGGGGTATGCTTTAATGGTGAGAAAATGGCCTATGGATTCAGATTCCTCCTGGCCCTCTTTGGAAAACAAGGTACTAGTATGAGGTCTTTCACAGGAGCAGGGACTTGGTCAGAAAGTTACCTTTTGTAATTTCTGACTTGCTTCAGGAAGAGGAATCCCAGGAAGAAAGATGAATGGGACAAGTTCAGAGCCATCTTCACAGTGCCATATTTTGGGCGGGGGTGTTCGGAGTCCTGCCACTCCGTAAGTCAAACTGTATGCTGAGTTTAATTTTTGTCCAGGTTATTTCAGTTAGGAAAAATTCGCTTTTGTAGAAACCACGTATGACAAAACTGATGAAATTCTTCATTGGACAGAGTTAATTTTATTAGACATTAGAAATTAAATAAATAAATAAAATAGGATGTATAAAATACCATGAATTAAAAAAGATTTTAATCACTGCATATTTCTTTCAGTAACTCAGGCCATTTTGTTAACCTATTTTAGGATGTAAAAACAGAGGTAGGTGCATAATGGCAATCAGAAAAAGAGCAGCTCACGACTTCCTCAGTTCAAGCAGTTTTTTGGGGGTGAAAATGATGCCCAAGCACATATAAGTTCCTCATGATAATTTTATCTTCATGTTAGGCCTCCAGATCTTTAGGTGGAAAATTATCAGGGTTCAGAATATGAACTCCCAAAATATGGCACCTTGGTCAACTGAGCATTGGCCACTGAAGGACTCTGAGGAAAGTACAGGGGTAGGACGGCCTCTCCCTTCTCCTACGCTCCTTTCTTTCTAGTGGGCCACGGAGACTAGAATCGCCCTTGTCCTTTCATTCCTAGTGGGATCATAATAGATCCTAGAAAGATCACTCTCAGACTGCCCTCCCTTTCTCTCTGATGGCCCCTTTGTGACAGGTATTTGGCTCTACCTATGCTAGAAAGGAAAGAAAGTCATGTATGCAGGAAAAACTGTGTGCAGCAGGCCTTGCCAACTTCTGCCCAGTTTATGGTCTTTCCATCAAAGACAAAAACTATACAACTGTTCCTAAAAATACACAGATCTCCATTTCTGTGGGTTCTCATTTCTGAAGGCTTCCATATAGTAACACACCTATATTAATAGATAAGTTGTGCTTCTCTCTTGTTAATTTTGTCTCTTTTTTTGAAAGGTCTAAACCATGTACTTGAAATGGGCAATAAGAACCTGTAATTTTCTGTCCCTATGGTATATGCTAGATAGATAATACTCAAATGCCAGAGACAGCTTTTGGGAATTAAGACAGCATTCAAGAGTTAAAAACATACATCAGTACAATGATAATATTAACGATAGTAAATGTTTTACAGTAATTTTTTATGAAGCACTTTTCTTGTCAGATAATAACAAGAATATTTACACATTTATTTTTAAAAACCTTCTGTCAAATTGCATTAAAAGCAGGTTAGAAGAAGATTGACAGAAAAAAATGGCTCTGGAACAGGTGACAACCTTGCATTCCTTCAACAAATCTAAGTGTGGGCAGTAAGAACACAGTTTATACTTAGACCTGGTTTATTAAAGGGACAAAAAAAAAAAAGAAAAAAAGAAAAAAAAAAACACGCTACAGAGCAAATGGATCATGAAGAATTTAGGGCCTAAAGTGATTAATTAGACCTTATTTTGTCTTGAACAGATTTACTAAGCATTTTTCGAATAGCCACATTGTTTGTAATTACGAAAATCACACCTCCATTGGCCAGCCTCGGTTACTTCATGCATGAGCAACAATCTGATTGAGCACTCTTGTTAGGGCTTCATTCTTCATTGTAATTAGCCATAATCATAGCCTTCCTGGGTGCATGAGAATGTGCAAGCAACTATTCACAACCCCAACCCATTTGAATATGAATCTTTTCAGTCAGGAGCAATAAAACAGGAGAAACAAAACAGTTTCTCTAGGGAATTTTGGAAAGCATCTCTGCTCTGATCCTGTCCCCTTCAAAATGTTCCCTCTCCAGTATCTGGATTCTATTTGCTAAAACAAGGGTGGTTTAATGAAGACAATGCCTTATTATTTCTTAAGTGACACAAGAGGGCTCAAGTATTAGAGGCTTAGTTCTTTCAGTCTTTGCCAAGGACACAAGAAACAAAAGAACAAGTAATTGTGTGTGCCAAAGAACTGGGACTGGGCTACACTTTGGGACCACTCAGAGTAAGCTGGGGCCTTCCTATTCTGGCGCTCCAGGCTGGTGTATGCACGCTTTCTTCTCTTTTTCCTTTCTTCCCCCATTTCCCCCTGCAAATGACTCAGACATTACAGAAAAAGGCTCAAAGCAGCAGGGATTGAAAACAAAGGCTAAGTGGAGGAGGGGTGACATTTCTGATCCTGTCCCAAGCACATTCATAGTGAGCCACCTACTGGCAACTCCACTTTTACTTCTTTTATTGTCTAATCCCCTAACAGCCGATGGAAGACCTAAGTAAACATGCTGGACTCACTCCAGATGCTTCCTCAGCCAACAATGGGAAAAAGAAAATTCAGGCGTAAACGATCTTTCAAAGTAGTGCTATATCTTTAATAGAAAACCTAATCAAATTTTAGTACAAGTATGGCTAGGTATCAGAACGGTTATTTAAAATGCTATGTGTTTTGCATAAAATTTTTCAAAATGATTCAAATTACCTAAAGATAACCATTAGACTCTTGAAGATAAATAATGTAATCATTTAAGCCAAATATATAACATATTCAAGTGTGGTGTTACATATGCTAAAGAACATTTTAATGTAGTTTTTAAAAAGACAGAATGTGCATCTAATGAAATGCCTGTTTGCACTATTTGTTCCTAACTTCAGAAATTTATAAGCAAGGAAGAACTGATGCATAACAGAAATACAAAATAAAAACAGTTAAAGGCAAAATACATGGAAGATAAAATTTGTACACATATTCATATATATCCTTCAGCGTTTGACTCTAGAGTAGGTCAGTTATTTAAATGTACAATGATAGTGATGATAAGAAGTTAATTTCTATACCTAATATGGATCAAACAATTTTACGATCAAGAATGCACCAATTATTTAATCCCTATAACAAACAAAAACCCTACAAGAGATCTGTAGATACACAGGAGAAAAATCAAGGTTTAGAAAGAGGTTAAGTAATATGCCCCAAGTCTTAAACTCGGTAACAGAGCTTTATATGTGTATTTCTTTCGATCTTACTAAGATACATACAAACACTAGAAGGATGAATAAGTTTAACAGTACAGTTCTGTGCAAAATATGGAGAAAAGAACAAGAAAAAATGATCAAAGTCAGTCACAAATACTGGTAAGATGGTGAGAAAGCTAAAAGATATGGCAAGTCAATGACTCATACGGGTGTGCGCAGAAAAGTAAAATGTAGATTTCCAAGGAGACCAAGACACCCTATAGCAGAGATTTACAGCAGGCTCGTGAACATTTGGGGCAGAGATTTTCCAGGGAGCTCCCAGATTCAGCTGATTTTAAAAGATTCAATTTCAATGACTTAGACATTCAGTACACTCTTCCTCAAAATCTCTCCCCTTTCGCACACTTTTGCCACTTTATCCAAAAAGGGAATGTGTTACACCATCCCACATGACAGTGTGCTGTCCCTACATGTGACATATCAGGTCTCAGTCCAGGCCAGCCTGACACTGTGCGTCAGTGCTGATGTGCTGCCAGTAGTGAATTCTGCCATAAGGCAGACAGTTTCCAGGTGCTGGTTTTCAAGAAAATTAAAGACAGGCCTAACAATGTGTCGGCTATTATATTCCTAAAAATGAGAGTTTTGATTTATTGATCACTATGTGATCGTTGCATACAATTATAAGGAGAAATCTCAAGGAATTGAGTCACATTGTTCAGACTCTTCCCATTCAAACCTGTCTATTTACATCAGCAAAGTTGGTGGCTTTGTTTATATTGACAAAATAAAACATAGACTGCAAGTTGATGCTAGGCTCTATTTTATTCTCACAATAAAATACAATCTATCTAAATATATGGACCCATTGAAATGCAAAGCTCAGGCTATCTCATTAAGAGATTGCTTTCAGTTAAACTTTCAGGCTTAAAAAAATATCAGAATTTGCAAAACATCTGTTTTTCATGCATGGTAGATCTCTCTGTTTTCTCTACATATTCTATAGGATGTTCAGAACAAATTCTGTAGTGCACAGTGGGTCACATAAGAAGCAGAACAGAAGTCATGGCCCCTTCTCCACTCTTTCCCCTACAAAAACAGACCTTAGCTCACATGTGGGTTGACTCTTAGGTAGTGACATCCCTGTGGAGGTGGGTTGCTGTTGCCAAGTCCTCACACAGTTGTCTAAGAAATGCTGCTGCCCAGAATAATGGATGGTGGGCACACAGGAATGTTCAGACTACTTCCCCCAAGATCAAGAGGAGGCAGCCATCTTTCTGGGAGATGCTGACCTCAGAAAACTAGAGTTGAGGAAACTTCCTCCCAGAGGGAGAATGGCCAATCTCCCAGCTACCTTGGACCTAGAACAGGCTCAAGTTGGACCAACCTGATGGTCGACAACAGGCCTAACAATGGATGTCACACACTGGCATGCATTTAATGACAAAGTAATTCAAGAACTCTCTTCTTTCTCTCATTGTCTTTCTGTAATTCAGATATGACAGAATAGCCAATAGAAATTTTGAAGAATAAAAAATTACATTAAGTAAGCATTCTGAGAAGAGATTGAAATGAAAATTACAAATTTCAAAGAAAAACTTTAAAAACAATGTAAAATTTCCAGAGCTAAGTTATGGTATTTTTTTGTGAATAATGATGATGGGAACCCATTCCCTATGGTATTTAGAGTATAACTGACACGTGGAACAGAATGTAAAAGAAACTATGTAATAAATTTGTGGTACAATTTGTACATGTCAAAATAAAAATCTCTGAGAGACTGCACCATTTTTTCAGTGTTCTTTTAGGATGAATGTGTATAAGTGATTTTGAAGGCCCTGGTATAGAGAAGGGAGGATGTGAGGAGAATGAGAGAAACCATGCGGGAGCTGGGGGCCTTGACCAGGGTGGGAGAGGCAGAGGGCACAAAGACAGGATCCTAGGGACCAGCGGCAGCAGCAACTGGACGCAAGCTCACCAGGAGCCCAGGCAGGCAGAGGGGGATAAATCAAGTGAGTCCTGTTCTCTGCTCACTTGGCATACCACATTGGAGCGTGAATGAAAGTCATTAAACATTCACATATATTTTGTCAATACACATTTTATTAATTGCACGTGTCATATATTTATTATTCATTCAAAGAAGTTCATTAGCACAAGAAATTTGCTTATAATTAAATCTGATAAGCAGCGGTTTTCCCTGTACACATGAAGCTTTTTGCAGCTGTGTTAGCTGAAAGATCGCCTTGTAAAATTCTGGGCTAAGTAGAGACTGAAAGTTAGACTGAGAAAACATTTCTCCCAGTATGAGTTCCCCTGCTGCTGCTTTGTGATTCTATTATCATAAACAAAATTATGGGCTCTTAGAACTGCATTACCTTAGAAAATAGAGCATTCTGGAAAGAGTTGTAATAGAACTATGCTATCTTACAGCTTTTTAGCAGTGGGGTTATAATGAACAATTATATATTAACTCATTATAAGTCAAATTGTTAGAAACTGCTAAGAGTTAAGACCTAAGACTGGATTAGTTACTACCTACTATCACATGGTAAAGAACTACCATGCCTTTTTGCCTTGATATACTTTAAATCTACCTTAATATTTAGGTACTTTAAAAACTCTAACAGTTCAAAGTTACTGTCTAATCTGTTACTGTCATTTTTACAATTACAAATAGTAAATTGTAGTTTTCAAAAATCTCTATATGTTTAGTAAGATGGCAGCAGTAAATAACAGACTTGAGCAACTAAAGATGAATAAGACACAAATCACAAACAAAATCAGGAAATAATCTACTACAAAGCGGGCATAGTGTGCCTCAAGAGGACCCTCAACTTAGGGAACTCACTTGGAACTTTCCCCCTGCTTCCTGGGCATGTGCTAGTGGGCACATGGGTACGACCCTGGCCACGGGGTTCCTCTTACTTGCTTAGCGGTGGGCAGTGGGAACACATTTCTAACTCAAGGGAACTGAGGGGTTTCTGGCCGCAGTTATATAATCTTGAGAGGGCTTCACTGCTCCTATGATTTCTGCTCCCCTGGTCACATTTTCTTCAGTGTGCAGGTCTCTTGTATAACATACCCATGCCTTAACACTGGTCCTCTAAATTAAAGCTTAAACATTGCTTTAATAGTCAATGATTCCTTTTAAAATAACATCTTTTTTCCCTTTTCCAATATGCTAAATTTTATCTGTTCTCTGACATCAATTTTTTTTAATGTACATGAACCACCATTTCAGTAACATGTTAATAACATGGGAATTTTGCCTATATATAACTCATCCAATCACTTTCTCTTCCTTCTTTTCCTTCCTCTCTCGCTCTCATTCTCAATGTCTCTTCCCTTTCTAGCAGTCTATAACCCCTCTCCCTTCCCTCTCTCTCATTTTAGGATCTTTTTGTGAATGTATTTATGGCACTCTCATATGGGAGACACCAACCAATATGCAATCTTTTGTCTCTGGACCATTTCACTGAGAATTCTTGACTGAAGGGTGGCCCAGTTTTCTTGCAAATACTTCATATCTGTCTTTTGATTGGCTGCATAATATTCCATTGTGCATAAATACCGTATTTTTTATCTGCTCCTCCGCTGAAGGGCAGGTAGGATGTTTCTAGGATGTAGCTATTATGAATTTCTATCGACATGGATATGCACGTGTCTTTATGATATTATGGCTTTAGTTATTTTGGAAAAATGCTCAGAAGAGCTGAGGCTGAGTCAAATGAGATTTTTATTCCCAGCTTTCTAAGGAATCTCCATACTGCTTTACGTATGATTGCAGGAGACTGCAAACCTACCCAGATTATAGAATCATTCACTTTTCCTCATGGCCTCACCAAAAATTGTTTTTTGAGTTACTAAAGTAAGACATTCCCACTGGAGTGAGATGGGATCTCACTGTTGTTTCACTTTTTTAATTTGCATTTCTTTGATGGACAAAGATGTTATACATTTTTTAATGTGTTTATTTTTTTTTTTTAATTTCCTCTTCTGAGAATTTTCTTTGCACTTCAGTTGCCCATTTTTAGTGGGGTCATTTATTTAGGAGGGTTCTATGTTTTTGAGTTCTTGGTATATTCTAAATATTAATTGTCTCAAACCTTGCTGGCAAAAATTTTCTCCCATTCTGTGAGCTGTCTCTTCATCCCATTGATTGTTTTCTTTGCTGTGCAGAGGATTTTCAGTTTGATATGGTCTTATTTGTTGATTCTTGTAATTATTTCCTGTGCAGTTTTTGTTCTCTTCATGAAATCCTGTCCTATCTCTATATTCCATTGCTTTACCTGTTCTCCAGCATATTCAGTGCTTCCCTTTGGGCATCCAGCACTTTGATCCACTTTGATCTCAGTTTAATATATGGATCTAGTTTCACTCTCCTACATCTGGATATCCAATTATGTCAGCACCATTTGTTGAAGATGCTGTCTACTGCCTTCTCTTCTCTCTCTCTCTCTCTCTCTCTCTCTCTCTCTCTCTCTCTCTCTCTCTCTTCCTTTCTTCCTTCCTTCCTTCCTTTCTTTGAAACAGAGCCTCAGTCTGTAGTCTAGGCTGGCTCTGAACTCAGTATGTAGTTCAGCCCTTGAACTCAGAGCAATCCTCCTGTCTCAACCTCCTAGGTGCTGGGATTATAGGCATATGCTGCCATACCCAATTTCTGTAGTGCTGGAAAATCAAACACAGGTACTTAGTGCTTGCTAGGCAAGCCCTGTAACTGCTGAGCTATTCCTCTAGCCATAATACTGTCTTTTCTTCAGTGAAGGGTTTTGGATCCTTCGTCAACAATGAGACGGTGGAGAGTGTTTGGGTTCATTTCTGTATCCTCAGTTCTGTTCATTCGATCTGCCTGTCCTTGTGCCAATGCCATGTAGATTTAATCACTGTTGCTTTGTAATACATTTTGAAGTCTGGAATTGTGATTCTTCCAACTTTGTCTTTGTTGTTTAGCACTGCTTTGGGAATTATGGGTCTTTTGTGGTTCCATATAAATTTTAGAGTTGTCTTTTGTTTTTTTCTCTAGCTCTGTGAAGAATGCTGTTAGGGGTTGGATTAGTATTGCATTGATTCTGTATACCAGTTTTAGAAGTATAGCCATTTTGACAACATAAGTTTTTCCTATCTGAGAACATGGGCAATCTTTCCATTTTCTATAATCCTGTTTTACTTCTTTCTTCAAGGTTCTATAATTTTCTCTATATAGATCTTTCATTTCTTTGATAATGTTTATTCTTAAGTATTTTATTTACATATTTATTTTTGTTGGTATTGTGAATGGAGTTGATTTCACGACTTTCTTCTCTCATCGAGTTCATTATTGTTGTACATGAATGTTATTAATTTGTGTGTTCATTTTATATCCCACTATTTTGCTAATTTTCTTATTAGTTTTAAGAGTCTTCAGGTAGAATTTTTTGGGTCTTTGATATAGAGTTTTCACATGTAGTTGGTTAATGGTTTGTTGAGATGTTTTATTTCTTCTTGCTTTACTTTTGGTGGTTGATATGCAGTTAGGAACTTGTCCATTGCTTCTAGGTTCTTAAATTTACCAGAGTATACATTTTCAAAGTAATTTTTAATAATCCTTTGGATTTCAGTGTTGTCTATTGTAATTTCACCTTTTTCATTTCTAAATACATTGATTTTTTCCTCTTTCCTTTTTTTGTGAAGAGCACTTTAGTTAGGGGTTTACTGGTGTTATTCATCTTTTTGAAGAACAAACTTTTTTGTTTCATAAATCTTTTGTATTTTTTTAGGTTTTAAGTTTTCATGTCATTAATTTCTACTCTGATCTTTATTACTTATTTCCTTCCAATAGTGTGAGGTTGGTTTGTTCTTGCTTTTCTAGAGTCCTGAATTATATCATTAGACTATTTATTTGAGTTGCTCAGATTTTTGTTATAGTTACTTCTTCATTGCTGTGGCAAAATACCTGACATCCACACCTTAAGTGAGAAAACATTTATTTAGCTTACAGTTTCAGAAAGTCACAGTACATTCATGGGTGGCCAGCAAGAGTGGAAGTACATCGTGGAGCAGAAGCGGAGGTAGCTCTCCATGACATTGCAAACAGGAAGCCAAGTCCCTAATGGGAAGAAGGAAGTAGTCTGTCTCAGTGATCTCCCTCTTCTGGGTTAAGCATCAGTGTTCTGCCCCCTATAGGTTTAAGCCCCTAATCCACCATATATGTGAGTCTAGAGTCTACAACATCCCTGTTTTCCACCACACACCTATAATTCACCTTTCCACACCAGGCACCCAATCTCCTAATACCACATCATTCCCTAGATAATTCATAACATCCACATATATAAGATTTTGGGGGGATATTCCAAATCTAAGCCACAATAGTTCTTTTTGTGTTTGTATGTCAATGAATTTTCTTCTTAATACTGTCTTCTTTGTTGTGTTCCAAAGGTTGTATTGTACTTCATTATTCGTTTCTACAAACTTTTAAATTTCTTGACTAATTTCTTCTATGACACACTGTTTGTTCCATAGTGTACTCTTCAGTCTCTTTTCATTTGAGTGGTGTCTGTTGTCTGTCTTGCTTATTCTAGTTTCATTCAACTGTGATTTGATGGGATACACTGTAGCACTTCGACTTTTTGTATTTATTTAAGCTCATTTTGTTGTCTAGAATATAGAGAATATTTCATGGGCAGCTAAGAAGAATGTGTTTTCTATTGTTGTTGGATGAAAAATGTAGATGTGTGTCACATCCCTTTCTTCCATGACACTGTTCAGCTCTGTTATGCCTTTGTTGTTCTTTGTCTAGTAGACCTGCTTTTCTGAAAGGAGTTCTAAAGTCCCCCACTATAATTGTGTCAGAGTCTATTTTTTAAGTCCTGTAGCTTTTCTTTTATTTAGCTGGGTGCATCATTGTCTTTTGCATAAATGTTTACTATTGTTACCTGCTCTTGTTGAATTGTTCCCTTTACTAGGATGAAGTGGCCTTCCTTATCTCTTTTGACTAGTTTTGGCTTTAAGTCCACTTTGTCAGCAAAGCATCACTAGCCCTGCTTCTTCTCATCTACCTGTTGAATGGATCATGGAAAATCACCCTTTCAGCTTCAGTCTGTTTATCTTTATGGGTAAGGTGGTGTCTTGTAGGCAGCTTAAGACTCGGGTGTGCTTTTTAAATGCCTTTTGCCAATTTATGTCTTTTATTTGGTGAGTTGAGGCCACTGACATTAAGAGTTATAGTTGTCTCATAAGTACTGAGACATGTCATTGTCCTGACCTATGATCACCAAGCTCTTTCTGTTTACTTCTTTGTTTCACTGTTCTCTCTGTTACATATATACCCACCTCTGATTTTCTGTCATGATTGTATTCTTTATTTCTATTCAGGAGACCTCAAAAGATTTTTCTGTAGTCCTCATTTAGTTGTCACAAATTACTTCAAGTTGTCTTTGTAAGGAAAGATCTTTTTCCACTGTCAATTTTGAAGTATAATTTTGCAGGATATAGAATTCTTGGTTGACAATTATTTTCTTTTAGAGCTTTGAAGGCACTTTTTCCTGGATTTCAGAGGTGGTGTTGAGAAGTCTCTTATTATTTTGATAGGTTTGCCTTGATATGTTACCTGTTGGTTTTCTCTTAAAGCTTTTAGGATGCTCTCTTTGCACAGTGTGTCTGTAACTTTTATTGTGATGTGTTTTGGTGAGCCTCTGTTTTGGTTATAACTAATTGGTGTCATTTGAGTGTCCATTTCTTTTCGTACATATGGGAAGTTTTTTATGGTTTCACTGAATAAATTTCTCATTCCTTTTGTTGTAATTTTCATTTTTTCTGAGATTAAGCTTCCTTGAGTCTTGGAGTGTCTGCCAGTAATGATTTTCACATTGGCATATTGTTATTAGAATACTGTTAAGAGATAGGTCTATAATTTCCTTCTTGTCTTTTAAGTATGATGTCTGTCCTCATTCTGAGTCATTCTGTTCTTGATATTTACCAATGAGGTTTTCATCTCCTGGCACCCTGCTAGTATCTTTTCATATTTTTGAACTCTTTTGTGAATATGCATTCATTTCCTGTATTGACTTCTGTAGTTTCACAAGCCTCATTTGTTTCTTGCTTGAACTCTTCAGTTATATTGTTTTAAAACTTATTAAACATCTTGAGGATGTTATTGTTTGAATCCATCTTATATTCTTCCAGAAGAGTAATTATTCTGTTTTCAAGGCTAGACTCTTCCTCTGGGCCCATTTGGCCCTCCTTCGGTGGTCTTGGAGCTTTGTGAGACATGCTGTTTCCATACTTTCTTGACATGTGAGTATGTGGCTCATTGGCTTGTTATCTAAGCAATCTCTACATTCAGATGAATGGACCCAAAATTAGGTAGTTGTCAATTCATGCACTGCCTGTTGGGTATCTGATGTGGAGCATGGGAAGCTGGGAGGTTCGTTGTTATGCCCTCTTTCTTTTCAAGTTCAAGACTATGAGTTTCCTCTTGAGCCACCCTGAAGAGGTTTTTTGCCACCCTGGCTGCTGTTGGCAGCTCTGCCTCTTCTCCTCTTCCTCTCTCAAGCCTCTAGGCATCTAGTTTAGGTGGTACTGGTAGTGGTGGTGTCTTAAGCCCTTGTAGCCCTTGCTGCCCTCTCATGCTCGCTTCCCCACCTTATTTCACCTGCACTCTTGCCCTGTCTCCCTCCTGATGCTGGGCTGCTTCCAGGCTAGTAAGGCACAGTGGCAGTGAGGGTCAGTAGCAGGGGCCATGGGAGCAGGTTGGGGTCATGTGGCAGAGGTACACAGTAGTTATCAACCTCATCCAGTGTCATCTGCTGCCTCTATGCCTCTGGAACAAAGATACTGTCAGCCCGCAGATCCTGGTATTCTAGTGCTGACTCAAAATGGCTTCTCCGCTTCCTGTCAGCCACCTTGGCTGGGTTCATTTGGGGTTGTTTTCTCTACACCTTATTGTTGGTCAGGTTTCCATTTGAGTAGCCTCTAGCTCAGGTGCAGTAGCCTAGGCCTGCTGTTCTTTCCGCTCTGTGCCAAGAAGCCCAGGCACCAAGGGTTTCAGGCTGCTTTCCGTTGCCTGGTCCCACCTCCTTTTCACTATGATTACACCAAAATTCCTGTTTGGAAGGTGCCTTGTGTATGGAAAATCTGTGATTGCCTGGACCCCTCTCTTTTATATGACTGTTACCTCTGCCTTCTCTTGCTTGTTTCTGCCTCACCCTCAGGCTGCCCACTGCTTAGGCCCTCTCTGGTCTAAGGTAGTGTCCACAGGCCACAAAACACAGTCATGATGTAGGCCGAGGCCTCTCCTTTTCCTTTCCCTGCTCAGTGCCTTCACGTGTGGGGACCTGTGTCTGCCTGGTCTCGCCTCTTCTGTGTTACGGCACACCTGTTGGAGCTACTGCTTGCTTGTCTCCTCAGCCCCCTCAGGCCTCCCATGGGGGTGAGGCAGATCTGCTTCTCTTGCCTACTCTGACCCACAGGCTGCAATGTATGGAGGGCTCCCTTTTCTGCTCTGTGCTTTGTGCCTGGCTCCACCTCTTTTATGCTAAGGAAACACAGCTTGCTTGGTTCCACAGTTCCCTCACCACGGAGGTGAAGGTGTCTTGCTTCTCTTGCCTGCTGTGGCCCACAGGCTATGGTACATGGGCACAAAGGAGGCTACAAACTGTTCTGTTTCCTTTCCTGTCTCTTCCGCATGTAGAAGCTCTATGGTTGCTTGGCTTTGCCTCTGCTAAGCTACGGCATGCCTGTTAGCATCACGACTGCTTGTAAGTTCATCACTGCTGCCTTGTTTCTGTGGGTCCTTGGTCCTTCTGTCCTTCCATGCAGGTGAGCAGACCCACTCTTTCAGCCAATCTGGCCACAGACCATGGCACATGGGCATGATGGGGACCGTGGTCCCCTCCCTTTCCTTTCCACTTCGTGTGGTGTGCAGGAGCTTTGTGGCTACCCTGGCCCCGCCTCTTTTGTACTATGGTGTGTCTGCTAGTGTGGCACTGTTTGCTTATTTCTGTAGTACCCTCACGCCTTCCGCAGAAGTGAGGAGGTCTTGTTTCTGTAGCCTGGTATGGCCTGGCACAGTGCCCTCAGGCTGCCCATTGCTGAGGCATTGCAGGATTCTCACAGTGCTGGTTGGTGTGGGCCCCAGCAATCTGTCTCTCTGACCCCAGTCTCTGGCCTGTACAGGTTATTAGTTCGGTCTATTGGAGTGGGTGCCAGAGTTTGCTGGGCTTCTGCTAAGGCACAAAGTCACGTGCTCACTAAGGAGCTGCTTTGTTGGGTGCCACCGCGTTTGGTTTTACCTCTTGTCTTAGGATTTTATTGTAGTCCTGAGATGGACTTTCTTCTACTTATTTGCCTCTCTGGTCAATTTCACTGGGAGTAGGTTTCTTGGAGCTACTCCAACACCATCTTGGCTCTCTAACATCAATTCTTTTATATTTTGGTATCTCTGCAAACAGTTTCTGTCCCCTAGAATGTTCCTGCCTCGCTGACTCTTCTTTTTTCTTTGACAAATCTCTAGGTCTCATTTGGCATTGACTCAACTAAAATCTCTCTTACAAACCTTCTGATTTTCCCCAAGTTCATTTTGCTAAAGTTGTTCTCTATTCTGCATTTCAATAGCATCTAGGTTTTTATAGCTGTGTTATGAGTATGTATTATACATACACACACAGATACGGGTTTTCATTCCCAGTCACTAAACTTCAGGGATCAAAGATCATTTTGTGTTGATCATCTGCATTTCTATCATATAGGGCAGTGCCATGCACTTAGTGTACACTAATCATTCAGTAAGTAATTATTACCCAATTAATACAACACAAAGTGAGCCTTCAGGTTCCCTCAGGCAGCAAAGATGCTACTGTGAATCATGAGCAAATTTACAAATAAGAGAAATAAAATTCTTCAAAATTTCCTCCCTTTCATAAATGTTGGCTTATTGAAGTACTTGAAATAATAAATACCCCTTAAATTGAGAGCTAGGAAAAGAGAATTCCAGACAATTTTACAGATCTTTTCTTGTACCCCATTCCATGGCAAAATACTCAAAGTACTAGTGTTTTTGTAAATTTCTAGAAGCAAATTTTGTGTTTATCATGGAGTGGCAGGTCTTTTTGCAACACAGTGAGTAAGAGTCATTGCCACAAATCATGGTTTTTCTTCTACCCTTCACCTCTAGTTAGGAAAATGTTCTCTTTTCCTCACTCCATGTCCCTCAACAACTAAAGGACACATTTCTATAAAAAGTAAAGAAGCAACTGCACTTTCTGCTAGGGTTATTTGTGGGAAGGCAGAGCTCCTCTGTTGCTTAGCTGATATTTGACTCACTGCCTAATTCAAGAGCTTGTTTGCAGACCTCCCCTCTTCCAGCTGTGAGAACAGTAGCAACTCTTCTTTCCCTCACTAGTGCTCCAGGCTCTAACTCCTTGTTAGGTCTCTGTCTGTACTTCACGTGCCCTTCTTGCCATCATTCCTGCACTCAACTAGTTCCCTTTTTTCCTTCCCCCTGGATGACTAAGTAGTGCCCTATAGGTTTCTTAGTTACAGTTGAATCTCTCAGATTTGTCCTCCTCATTTCTAACAGAAAAGTCTCTTCTGTGTTGCAAACATACACTAAAATGGGGTGGGAATGTTTAATTTATCAGAATTTTGCCTAATAGCTCTAACTTGAAAATACATGTGCATTAGTAGTAGCATGACTAAATAAATTGTCTGACATTCACACAAAAGACTTCCAAGCTAATAACAAATCCATAATAACATGCAAAAATATAAATTAACTGAAGTCCACCTATGGAACATGAAAAAGTAAGATTAGTAAAAAAAGTCATAATGATTGAAATTTATTGGTGTAAAATTCATCTTTCAGTTGTTTAAAAAATAGAATTTTAAGGACAAACTTCCCTTCCACACACACATACAGTAGCTCAGGACTGTGGTATGTACTGTTTGTACCTACACAATGCAGAAAGTTAAAAGAATTTGTTTAGTGAGCAGGTTAAACTATAAAAACACTATGCAATTAAAAGTAATAAATGACTATTTGGAAAGTTGAATAAATGGCAAATCTGTTCAGCTCTTTCTTTCAGTGTGTCTCATCATAAACACAGAGACCAAATTTCTCACTGTGGACATAAAAAGCTTTATGATCAAGTATCTTTCTACTTCTACCCTCTCTAAATTTCCTCCTCAGCTCAAGTTGCTTTGGAACTTCTGGTGTTTCTTCCCATACTTGCTGATGGTGATGTCTTTATGACATCGAGTGTTATTATACTGTGACACTCCTAGCCAAACACAGGATGCAGGTGTTCTCCTGGAATAATTTTTCTTTCTTGTCTGATTTTACCTCAAGGACAACATCCATTCTTAGAGCAGAGCTGATCCCAGAGCAGAGTCAGCCTACATCTTCATAGTGAGGCCAGCTATTCACTCAATGAGGAATATTTATGGGACATTTCTGGTGAGAAAAAATCTAAAGGGGACCCTGTCCTAGCAGTGTAGACTGTATCACTAAATAATCAGTAATGCTGAAAGTGAATGGGTAATTAACACTGTACCAAAAGTGATACGGAGGGAAAATGTGGGGTAGCAGAGTTCATAACGAAGGAGTTTGCCTTCACTGGGAGTCAAGGAGGCGGCCTCTGCCTCAGTGATCCCCAAAGTGTCATGTAAAAGCTGTGTGACAGACACTGACAAAGAAGCTGAGCAAAAAAGCATGCCGGGTAGAAGACATAAAAAGACAAGAAGAGATGGCAGAGAAGAAATGGGTGTAGGGGGCACTTTGGTCAGTGTGTGGATCCTGGCTCAAGATCCCCTGATCCCCTGCCCAATTCACCTTGGTGATACATGCAGTCAGAGTCACTTCTTACTCTGTCTGTCTTGTTGGGGACAGATTCACATGAGGTCTGGTGGCTGTCTCAACTTGACTTGGTTTTCTTCTCTCTCTCAAATTCACCCTTGTAACTTGCTGTACATCTGATCTTGTCGTGGCTTCTGTTACTGTGTGGACTCCAATGTTAAACACAACAATTCTGCATTGATGCTAGGAAGCCATCGTAGACTGATGTTTTGTAAAAGCCAGAATACAAAACATCAGGTAATGTCTGCTAACATGTAAATGAAAATGCAGAGATTGAAAGAAGCAAACTGGCAATTAATTTGAGCAGCTGGAGGCAAATTAACACCTTTCTATTAAATTGTAAACATGCAATTCGAGAAAATAATTTGAACAAAGCTAAGAAGATTATATACACTAAAGTCACAAGGCCCTGAGAAAGAGCACTGCCAATGGTATATGTGGTGGTCTCAGGGTAGAAATATTCCCTAGAGCTAAGAGAAGAAAAAATCAAATTTTCCTTAAAAAGATGTTGATTACCGAGAGATTCACTGACTAATATGTGTGTAGTATCTAAAAACTGATCTATTTGGGGAATTTCCATATTTTTGTTTTTATAGTGAAAATGAGTTTAAATTATATAATTAACGAGCTTTATCCAAAAGCATGAAAACATATACTTCCCTCCACTGATGGAAAGATTAATTTTAGCTCACATTTCGGAGGTCTCTGTCCCTCCACTTGTCAGCTGGCAAAGGTGGCATGGCAGAGAATGGCATCGAAAAAGAAAGGAATGGGAACATTGGGAAGGAGGGAACAGCGAGAGCATGGCATTCCAGGCCACATCTTCAGCAGCGATCTGCCTTACCCTCAGTAATAAGCCCCTTCTGACCTGGCCCCACCTCCTAAGAGCATGCGAAATTCGTAGCTAACCTACAACACCCAAATACAGGAGGCTTTTGCAGAACATCTCAGATCCAAACCATAATAAGATTCAACACAGAACTGACACACTGAGCTGCATTCCCAGCCCAGTTTTGTATGTATGTTTGTTCTGAGACAGGGTCTAACTAAGCTGCTAAGTTTCCTAGGGTGGGTAATTTGTATCACACTTTCTAGAGCAGGGTTTCCAAACCCTGGATTCCAAGGAGGACCAGTTTGTAGACTTGAAAGAATCGTGGCTGGGACAGATAAGTGAAGTTATATACCTTGTCAGGGAGCTCCAATGAGCTTTTAATGATGCTGCTGATCAAAGGAAGCAGAGCTTTACCCACCTCCCCAGAATAGTCTTCAAGTAAATCAGTCCCAAGTGTTGAAGGTTGGGGGATCCCTGTTCTACAGCACAAGAAATGGGATGAGATTAGTAAAAGAAATTGTTTCCACAAAATGAGTTAAAACTTCGGACAAAGAATAACAGCACGAGGAACTGTTTCTAGCTGTGATGGTGCTGCACTAGACTTCACTTAGCAAGTAATGGTGAAATTAGAGAAAATATAAGGAATACTAATTTTGAAATGCTGAACATAGACAGTGAATGATTGTGATCATTGAGAAATGGAAAACATTGCAATTTTTAATGGTGATGGCTTACAAAAATAGTGCAACAGAAAACCTTCAGAAACTTGAAAAGTTGCAGTGGCTTATTAAGTTTTGTGAAATGTCCAAGAGAATTTAACACTAAGCTTCCTTTGCTCAACAACAATTTTAGATAGATGGTAGCAAAGAATTGAAAAGCATGTGTCACAGAATCTGCAATATATAATATCCCATAGCCAAAAATCAAGATTTTTCTTTGCTTAGAGAAGATTTTGAGAAGCTCCTTTTTTTTTTCCTATACTGTCATGGTACATGATCAAATATATATTTTAAAATTTATAACTGAATATTGATAAAATACATTCATGGTTAATTTAATTATTTGCATGTACTGTAGATAATCATTTTACTGTTTTTTTAACTGGTTTACCTTCTTGTACATAGAGGTGTGTCTGTGTCAAAGAATGATTTCCTACTGTATAATGATTCAACAGAGCTTTTCTCTCTATTACAAAATTACAAAGAGCAATGAAAAGAATAGAAAAAAAAGCAGATCATAATGTATTTTCAGCTTTGAAATGGAGTATGTTTTATAAACAATTATGAAAGGATGATAAATAGTGGGCAGAATAACATTTAATGTAAAGATTCTTTTTCATAATACTTCATGCATATTTTGCATATTTAATGAGAAAGAAATGAGTGATGAAACAATGTTTTATTAAATAAGCCCTTCTGAAGTATATTCATCATCAAGAAAAAAATAGAATAATAAGAAAGATATAGTTTAGCTTGTTTAATTTATTTAAAGCCTTAAACAATTGAAGAAACTGTGTAAATGAAAAAAGTAAATAAGCATAAGGCAAGTCCTTGAAACAAAGCTGATTGAGATCAAGAAAATGCATAAAAAGCACATATTACCATTATGGCTTATTTTAACTTAATGTGCCAAAATAAATGCGATTTAATATTTTATGTAAGCCAATACAAATCCTTTCGGTTCAAATTTTATTACTAAGTACTACATTGACAAAGATTTGGATTGGTACTAGGGCATATTAAGCCCTGATCACATCCATAACATAAAATAAATGGCTTCCTGAGTTCAATATATCACAATGCAATGCACAGATGATAGTAGAAAAAAGTACGATAGGAGTAGCAGCTCTACTCTGAATCAGACAATTGTCTTAAGGCATTTTTGACAATTGCTAGTTTTTGACAGAACCAAATATCTTGAGGTTTAGGTAGATTTCTTTTGTGATTATTCAGTTTTTCTTAACGAAGAAGATGAAAAAGAAGAGGAGGAAAAGAAATTTGAAGTTCTGATGATGTAATAAATAGGGTTTTTGCATATAGCAATGTAACCTGGATACGCATACATGCACATACATGCACTGGTGTGAGGGATATTAAGTAGATTACTTAGAAAATGGCCTGTACCTAATTCAACCTAAAGTGACATTTCATTTTCAAAGATTTAATGACCTTTTATGCATGATTTATTATATGATGCATTTTAGTTTTATGCAAGTATTTAACTATGTTTATGTACTTTGCATTTTCATTTTGAATTAAATTATACATATTTGTATTTTGTAAATAATTCTGTAATATAAGTACAGTTTTTTCATGCAACTCAGTGCCTATTAAACATTTTAAGTAGAGACAAAATTATTAACTACTCATAACATTTATGGTCCATTATTGCCAATAGCTATATGTAAAAAATAACTGCACTTAAAAATACATGTCAAATCTCTTATAAATTAGTTATATCCTTTTCAAAGCTACAGAAGGTAGAATGTTGGTGGCAGGGCACATGGCAGACAAGGAGATGTTCAGTACTACAGAACTTTGGTCTTAATACAAAAGACATTTGAAAATTGGTTGCACAATAATGTTACCTGTACTTATTCTAGTGAGCTGTACATTTAAAATAATTACAATGTAAATTTTATATTATTCAATTTTATCACAATATAAAAAGGAATAGAAATAAGATTATATCAAAACTTACAGAAACGACATCAGGAAAAAATGAAACCATTAAAATGAAAAGAACTGTTGAGATTTTAAAACAGCTAACAGACTGGTTTTTTGAAAAAGAAAGAGAATGTCCTAATACCAGAAAAACTGCACAAAGGGGTTACCAGAGCAGGGAAAATAAAGGAGCTCCAGACATCAAGAGGATGAATAAGCATTGGTGAGATTTTCTCTGAATGATGTAGTTACCAGAGGAAATCTAAACAAACTACAGATCTTGTCAATAGCCAGGACGAATATTTCTGTGTGGCACCTGAACAGGGACCCATCTTTTCACCTCTGGCCCCGACATTGCTTGGTGAGTGGGCCCCTTTATGTCTTTGGTCTACTGTTGCTGAGTTCGGTGACTCCCCTTCTCTTTCTTTTTTGTTTGTGTTGTCTCGTCCGTTGGGCAGGCACATGACATTTTTCGTTCATCCCGGCACCTCATATATGGACTGATCATCCGGAGGTGGAACAAAGAAGTGGCTTTTAGTCCTTCTACTGGAGATACCGTGTGTGCACATGGCCTGGGCCCAAAAAACCCAGGAAGTCCCCCACTAAGCACAAGACAGTGATCCGATACACACCTGACTTGCCTTCTCCTTTTATTTCTCTGAGCCTTTTTTGATATCTTCGATGGGCAATATCCCCTCTTCAGCTTGAGAGCCGCAACTTAAGGCACTTAAGGTTTTATTACAAACTAGAGGACTTAAAGTAAAAGCCCCTGACTTAGATACCTTTTGGGAGGAAACCTTACTGCTGGCACCGTTGATATCACCTGGTAATACCTGGAACCCCAACATGTGGATGAGAGTTTTATTCTTAGCTAGAAAGAGGGAAGTCCAAGAAGGAAAGACTATCAGGTACCTTTTGTTCCCACTTTCCTTAACATAATTGCTTCCTTAAAATCCTCCACTTTGGAGGACCTCGTTTCCTCCTTTAATAAACATTGTTCCAATCAGTCATCCCTGTCCCTGGCTGTTACACCTGTGTCTAACTCCTCTGGAGAGGATTAAAGTGAAGGGACTGGGTTTCAAGCCCTCGACAAACCACCTAGACAAACGCCTGGAGGGGATATTGCTTTACCCTGGCCCCCACGGTGACAATGATCCACGACCCAAGCACTCCTGGGATAATTTAAAACAAAATGGTCCTCTTTCACAAAATGACCTCCTAATCACTCCCTCAGAAGCCCAACTTGGATTCCACCCTTTTAACACTCCAATTGTCATTTCAGACCAAAATACTCAACGAAATCAATTTGTGACCCCCTCGTCATTATCTACTGAGGTTCATGCCCCACTTTGATGGGCCTTACCGGTAAATTTGGGGGCCGATGCAGAACACCGTCCATGGGTCCCCACTCCATTAACTGATCTGGCACTTATTCGTAAAGCTGCCAATGAATCAGGACCAGACTCCCATATTTTGAACAAGTATTACGACAATGGTCTATGCAGTTACAGACTCATTATGATTGGTATAACACCTGAAAGGCTGTTCTGTAGCCCACAAGATTTTTTAAAATGGAGGTCTATTTATGATGATTTGGCTGAAGAACAGACTAGACAAAATATTGCCTCAAACATCCCGATTTCACTGTATATGCTCACAGTGGCACAATCTACAGTGGGCATATATGCATGTTACCAACAGGTTACTGATTTGTAATTTAAAGCTCTGAAAATCTGCTCTACCAAGATCATACCTCCTATTTCAGAAATGTGGTAAAAGGCATGAGAGAGACTTTTACAGATTTCCTTGCTTGGGCTACTAATTCTGTAGAAAAGAGATTTGATCTGGGCCTCACAAAGGATTATATGATTAAACAATTATTTTGGGAAGGATTAAACACCCAGACCAAAAATGCTGTTGCCATAAATGGGTTGTTGCTACCTGAGACTTAGACCCCCAAGGCGATTCCCTGATCATGCTTGCTACCACCCTTCAAAATGCCTAAAGTCAAAATCAAAAGAGTGATAAAACATGTCAGAACTGCGGCAAAGAAGGTCATTTTCACTGAGACTTTAAAAAAGGGGGTACTCTTAAGACTAAATGCCCTAAATGTCAATAGGGATATCATTGGGCAAAGGACTATCGCTCTGTTACCCTTCCTTTAAACTCCAAAAGGGACAACCCTCAGCCCCATCAATAAGAGGGATCCCCAGTCTGGACCCAATAGCCAGCAAAGATTACATACACCACCTCAAGTGGGGAGAACCGTTCCCATGGCATAAATGGTGGGAAAAAATGATTTTCCCGGTGGCCCACAACTTCCAAAGGATGAAGCTCCCCCGTCAAATTCACAGATAAATTGGGCCACACCTATTTTACAACAACAGCCCATTATTGTCTTTATAATAGATGATAAACCAATTAGAGGGATAATTGTTACAGGAGCAGATACGACCCTAATTAGCTTACAAGATGCTGAGATGCTCCTGTATTGGGAGCATATGCCTAGCCCCAATTTAAAGGGAATTGGAGAGTCCCAAAGAGCCACCAAGAATAAATACCCTGTAAGATGAGAAGACCTGGATGGTAATATTGGCGTCTTCCATCCGTTGGTAACTAGGGTCCCCAAGACCCTTTGGGGAAGGGATTTGCTAACACATATGTGTTTAAAAATTTCAACCGATGTGACTGGGGTTCACCCCCCAATCCTAAAGGCTACTGTCTCACCACAGATACCACCTATTCAATGGATTTCTTCTAAACCCATTTGGGATGAACACTGGCCTATTCTTGAGCCTAAACTTTCAATACTTAATTAATACAGGAACAACTACAATTAGGTCATATACATATATCTACTAGTACTTATAATACTCCCATGTTTGTAATATCAAAAAATTGTAAGAATCAGCTCCTACAGGATCTTAGGGTCATAAATAAAATTATGGTAAAAATGGGAACCACTCAACCGGGGCTTTCCCATCCTGGTGCCATTCCGTTACAGTACCATGTAGTAATAATAGATATCAAGGATTGTTTTTACAATATTCTGCTGTGCCCAGAGGATAGATCTAAATTTGCTTTTACATTATGGGAACCCAACTGTAATAGGCCAGCACAACAATTTGAATGGAAGTTTCTTCCTCCGGGAATGAAGAATAGTACAATAATATGCCAAAATTACGTTAACAGCATTGTGGGTGAATTGCCAACTCCCATCATTTTAATACATTACATGGATGATACATTGTTGGCACATCCCAATAAGGATTATTTATATCAAATATCACAACAGGTGCTTATTAAACTGAAGATACATGGATTACTGGTTGCAACTGAAAAGATTCAAGATATGGCCCCTTATTCCTTTTTGGGATATTCAATTGATCTTAAGATATGGTCCATTACACCCCAATTTGTTATATAACAATCCTACAATTTAGTAGAGCTACAACAATTATGTGGCACCATAAATTGGGTGAGACCATTTTTACATATTCCTACCAAGGAACTGGAACCCCAATTTTCCCATCTTTCAAATGTTACTGACCTTAAACCGCCCATTTATCTGTCTATAAAAGCCCAACAACTTTTAGCAAAAATCCAAAATTTACTTATAATGGCCTCCTTAGAAAGATATAATCCTAATAAAGAGGTATGGGCTTGCATTATTGCCTCGCCTGGGGGAATATTAGGAGTTTTATGGCAAGATGGACCCTTGTTGTAGGTACATCAATATAAAGGACAACTTTCCATGTTGACCAATAAATTCGATGTTATCTTTTTGGGGGATTAAAGGCCAGAAAATATCCAGAAGTATTATTAATAGGGGGCCCGATCGTATTATTCTATGTATATTTTTGAAAAATTTATCTATATTATGGGACGAGAGCCTACCTTTTCAAATGATGATCCTTGGATTTGGAGGACAACTCAATAACCATCTTCCTCCCAATAAAATACTACAGTTACTACAAGAGGTATCAATTGAAATTAAGGAATTCTCCATCCTGTCCACCCAACCGATTCCCAAGGCTGTCTGTGCATTCACACATGCCAATAAAAATAATTACGGTGTCTACCTTCAGGCTCTTAGTCAAAATTCTCAAACCCAAGTATGGCCTAATCCCGGATGGGTACAACTGGGAGAATTATTTGTCATAATAAAGGTTTTTCAATATAATCAAGATAAGCCCATAAATATTTTTTCAGATAGTAGGTATGCAGTACAAATATGTAAAATTATCTCTTTTCAGACTAGAAAAGTCTAAGCCTATACATTTAGCCATGTTAACATTACAAAAGTTATAAAATAACAGACAATATCCTTGGTTTATTGCTCATGTCTGGTCATATACTTGGCTACCTATTAACTAAAGAAAATGAAAATATTGATAAGGCGATTACGAGTTCTTCCGAGGACATAAAAGAACAAGCTAGATTGTTACATCAACAGTTCCACTTCTCTCCACAATCGCTTCATAAATTAATACCAGAACTAACAGTTGGTCAATGCGAACATCTAGTGAAGATGTGTAAGGTCTGTGCCCCATTAGCCCCTTTGGGCCCATTAAACAGACAAGGAATTAACCCTAGAGGATTACCACCAAATGCCCTATGGAAAATAGACGTTACCTACCATCCACCCTTTGGCAAATAAAAATATATTCATGTGATGGTGGATACATTTTCAGGAGTGGTGCATGCCCTTGCCCAGTCCAGAGAAAAAACCTCTCAGACGATAAAGGCCATGAAAGCGTCCATGACAGTCATGGGAGTCCCTTGGGCTATTAAGACAGATAATGGACCAGCATACAGCTTAGAGGCCGTTAAACCTTTTCTACAAGATTGAAAAATTAACCATTCTATGGGAATTCCTTATAACCCGATGGGACAAGCCATAATAGAAAGAACCCATCAAAATTTTAAAAAGAGACTTCATAAAATCTCCTCCGAGGCAAAATTAGATCCACATTTAGTGCTAACAGAAGTTATGTTTTATTTAAATTTTCTAAATTTTGATGACAAAGGATTATCTCCTGCCTATAAACACTGGTCATCTATAAAGGGGGAAAAATTACCAATGGTTCGATGGAGAGACCCCTTAGATCTTATTTGCAAGGGTCCTGCTCCCATGCTAACTAAAGGGCAAGGATTTGCCTGTGTCTTTCCACAGGACGCACCAAAATCAATATGGGTACTGGCAAGAGATGTGCGACCAGCGGTGGAAGATGGAGAGTGAAAAGAGCCATCAGATTGCTGCTTTGTATTGTTATTTGTTTATCCCACTACAAAAATTGTCAGCGAAAACTTAACAATAATGTCTACCAACTACTTCGGTCCTGACCAGAAGATGATTATATGCCGCCTCAGTCGGTGGTGCAGGCAATGCTGGCTGAGCTTGAGTCCTCCGTATAAAATTTCCCCACCACCCCAAAAGCGTGGCTGGCAGCCAAAGACGGGTAAGACCTCCCCAAGATGGATCAACATAAAACAGGACACAAACCATCATGTTTATGACCCCATGACTGTTAAAATCCATATTCTGAGGGAGGCAACCTAAGACAGGCACTGTCAGGAAGCACCCACTGACCATGGGGTTGGGTCGACAGAACCCCAGCTTGGTTTAAAAAATAAAAACAAAGGGTGAAATGTGGGATGTATGATCGCACACACACGCATAGGAAGTACCTGGAACCAGCTAACCTGCAATCTGCCTCAACCTAGAGCAACTGATGACTAAATGTGGAGATGGAATCCGACTGGTTTAAAGAAGAAGAGGCCATCATTTCCTTCTTTTTCCCCAGCGCCTAAGACTATAGTACCTGTTATAATCTCTTCATAAACGCCGTTTTGCTTGAACCGCATTAAACAGTGCCCGGGTCTGTGTTCGTGATCTGCCGCCTCCTCACCCCCTCTTCGGTGTGGAAACTGTGCCATTATTCTATAGCATGCTAAGAGGAATATCAGTACAGTGAGTTCCATAACAAAAGAAAGCTAATTGTTTTTGAAACTAGTAATAGATATGTTGAGTCCAGCCTTTTGAGAATTATGAGAAATTCAATACATTATCATTAGTCCACGGTGGGAAATTTAGAATTCTGCACCTGTGCCTGAATACACTGAGAAAGCTCTAGTAAAAGAAACTCAACAAAAATCAAGATAGCATTGCTGCTTTTGTTGATTAAATCTACATTTTATAAATTACACAAAAGTATTTTATAAGAGAAATTACTTAAAAAGCTATTAGAACTGTGAACCATTAACTTCATTGTGCAAAAAGGAAGGCTATTACCTAACCAAACAGGGTTTTTTCCAACTATCTTCTATGTTTATTTTGGAAAAAAATGAAATAATTGCTTTTATGTGTAAAAGTTAGAGGTTTAGTTCCCAAGAGGAAAGTACTTTTAATATTAAAACCATAACATAGGATGTCTCCTTCTGTTTCCATGCACTACCTCCTACTATGGGAAGAGTTTATGCAGACGCTTGTCCTTCACAGATGTTCATTATCAGAATAATGTAAGCAGCATTGTCCCTACTTTCTTTTACACATCAAATCCCAGAAAAGCTAAAGAATATAGATGTGGTGAAAGTTGTTTAGAATTTGTAAGTGCGACCAATACAAGCTAATTCTGACAACCATTTTAGATCAAGTATAGCATGAATTTTATTTTATTCCATTCAAATATTAAAAACAAAATTCAAAGGCCTGTA
This sequence comes from Ctenodactylus gundi, assembly GCA_004027205.1. Lineage (NCBI taxonomy): Eukaryota > Metazoa > Chordata > Mammalia > Rodentia > Ctenodactylidae > Ctenodactylus > Ctenodactylus gundi. Next base: position 4,712 of record PVKB01005504.1, on the reverse strand, counting down.
TAAATTGCAATGCTGAGAGGACATTTTTAGAATTTACAGTTACCAAAATGATTGATTAAAATCATTTTGCTAAATATGCGGCTCTAAAACCCTTTTTTAAATTGGGCAACAAAGTCGTTCAATGTCCAGGAATCTGATTATTTATTATTTGTATGATTTGAACATATTCTACAACTCAGACATCAGTGAATAAGAACTTAGATGTTGTATGCCCAGTATCTATAGTATCTGTCACATAGAAGAACTTGTTAAATACTCATTGAATAAAAAATTTAATAAAATGATAATTTAGAAATATGAATTCAACATCAACTTTTCATCATGAAAACCCATTTTAGAAGGAATTGGTACCGGAATAGGAGTGTATCAGCTTGGTAAGGTTTGTTATAGTTTAAAGACACTCTTATCCTACTTTCATAGCCTTTAAGCTCTACCTCCCTTTAACTGCTCTCTACATACTACGGTAAAGAATCAGTTTGACATGACTGCAGCCATCCTGAGTTTTAACCTCCATGACTGCCCCTGAGTAACACTCCCCAGTTTTCCTCATCTCTTTTCTCAGCATATTATAAAATGAGCCTTTAGAGAAGCATGTAGAGTGTTAGGATTCAGATTCTGCTGCCCTCAGTGCTGAGAAGTGCTTGATGTCCTTGACTTATGGCAAAATCAGGCACATTTTGGCTTGGATGAAATCATATTTGTCTTGACAAGTTAAGAAGTCCTGCTTCTGACTCAAATTATAGAGACCAATTGGCTTTGCTGTTGCCCAGTTCTAAGTGTCTGTCAGTAAATCCCCCAAATACTGCACTCTGTTTAATTCTGGATCTATCTACCTTTGTGTTTGGAGTCAATTCTCATACATTGGGACCAGGTTATTCAGAAACAACTATCATTAAAGTTGTACTCTTTTGGGCTTAAGAAGTGAACAATAAATAATATTTACTGTGAAAAAATGGTAACAAGTAGTACACAATAGGATTACTACAGAAAAGATACAATAGGAAACTAAATAAGACAAAATAAAGGTGATTAAAAACAAGACAGAAGTTATTGAAACTAATGACAATAAAAAGGTATTCAATACAAGTTTCTTGAATAAAAGAGTAAATTAATGAACAAATTAAAAATGAAAATTCAGTATATTACAAAGCAACAGTGATATAAACTATATAGTACTGGCACAAAAACAGACAGGTTGACCAATGGAACAGAGCTGAAGATGCAGAAACAATCTCAAGTACCTTCAGCTACCTTATTTTTGACTAAGCTGCCAAAATATATACTGGAAAAAGGATAGCCTCTTCAAAAATTGGGCAGGGATAACTGGGTATGCACATGTTAGAAAACGAATCTAGATATACACTTATCACTGTGTACCAAAATAAAATCAAAGTGGATCAAAGACATACATGTTAAAACAAAAACACTGAACCTTCTGGAGGATAAAACAGGCAAAACTCTAGAAGGACTTTCTAAACAGGACACCTGATACAAAAGAAATAGGCTCCAGAATCAACAAGTGGGATTATATCAACTTAAAAAGTTTCTGCATTGAGAAGGAAACTATCAACAGAGTGAAGAGAGAACTGACGGAAAGGGAAAAAAATCTTTACCACCTGTACCTCAGATGAGGCTAATAACCAGAATATGCAAGGAACTGAAGAAAAACAGACCACTCAAAATCAAAGATCCAAGTAAAAAATGGGCAACTGAAATGAATAGGAAGTTCTCAGGTGAAGAATTTCAAATGAAAAGATGTTCAACTTCCTTAGACATTAGATAAATGCAAGTCAAAACATCACTAAGATACCAGTGAGAAAGACACGTATCAGGAAGTAGAACAGCAATTGTGGTTGGTGAAGTTCCAGGGAAAAAGGAACCCTTCTTACATTGCTGGTGGGACTGTAAACCGATACAGCCACGATGAAAAGCAATACAACGATTACTCAAAAGACTGAAAAGGAGTATATTGGAGTGAAGAAATTGAGAAGATACCAGTAATATTTAGAAAGGTTTCCTTATGGTGTTTCAATTCCTTCTTCTCACATTACCTCACTTAGTTGCTTCACACCCCCAAATAACAATGTGCTTGATAAGTAATAATTGTTTTTCTAGAAGATTTGCACCCCTCCCCCGCTTCATGCTTTCTACTAAATATTATTTTTTTTCCCATCCACGAACAATTGGAACTACTCCTACATGATACAGAGAGCCACAGGTAAAATCTCTTCCTTATTTTAGTGCTTTTTGTCAGAGACAGGCATGGTATTGACCTTTGGAGAAAAATTACTATGTCTCTATGAATAAGGGACAAGGATAGATGCCATTTTATGGATAATGGCTAAGGATGGCTGCTTTGATGAGCTACAGCAGAGCCCTGAGGAGGGATCTAGGCCAAGAGTTGGAGAATGAAGCAATTCTGCTGAAGGCCAGTGTTAGAGGGCTTATACTATTCTAAAATCAAGGAAGCCATTGCATGCTTGTTCATCATGATTAGAATAAGAAAAACCTAACAGATTAGTGAAGCACAATTCTGAAGACATGTCTATGAATGACTGACATATAGGCCAATAAAATGAGGGGAGAATACCTGTCCATGGTATCGTTGGCACCAATATGCTTGTAGCCTAGATAGAATGAAAAAGAGAAAGAAGGACAACTGTGCTTGGAGAACTCCAATCTGCTTGAGTTGGGACAGCTTTTGCTGCCATTGCCTTCCATTGCCTTTGGACTTCCGTGTCCAGGGCAGTCAGCCCACCATGGCAGACTCACAGACCTACTCCTCAGTGGGCTCTCAGGCCTTCCACCTTGGACTGGTGCTGCATTCCTGATCCCTCTTGCTCTGTAGCTCCCATCGTCTTGGGCTGACCAGCTGCTGAATCCTGAGGCTCTCACACATGACGACGGTCACTGCGGAGTTTCCAACCTCTGATCATGTAAGCCTAACCATTAAATTTCCTTGCATAATGATAGACTTTTTCCCCTATCATTTCTGTTTCTCTGGAGAACCCTAACCAACTCATGTTGTGACTGGAGCCAAGGCTTGACTGGGGAGGGAGAGGCGAAGGTCACATGCAGAGACAGTCATAGTAAGACGCCTTAGACCTGTCAGTGACAACATCTGATTTCTGAACTCCTGAGTTCCACCATTCTCCCTGTAGATCCAAGATGATGATTTAAGAACTAGAGATAGGGTTCTGTGGAATTTTAATCTCCAGTCACCTGTACACTCAAATTAAAGCAACTCAGCTGAATATCCTCTCTTTTAACCTTTGCTTCAGTTTAAGCTGATCAAAAGTAGTTTAATCAAACCAGAAAATGTATTTGTGTTGCTTCATAGTAAGGAAGGAAGGCAATGAGATAGAAAAAGAGGTCAACTAATATTAACCTAATTGGGTATTAACTACTACAGCTTCCTAAAATCAGACTCCAGTTGTCTCTCAGTATCCACAGGGATTGGATCCACAGGACCTTATCTCTATGTTTTAAATCATCTCTAGATTACTTATCATTTATAATATAATATAATGTAAACACGGTGTAAATAGCTAATGGACTATGACAAGAACTTGTAACTGTTCAGTAACACGCAGTCTTTTCTTCCAGTATTTTCGATCCACACCCAATTGTAAAGATGCTGCACTGCATGATTGTAGTACTGACTCTTTTGCATGGACACACCAGCCCTTTATGCGGTTGTTGTTAGCTTTGAATGATACGCTGATTCTGTGTCAAAATTTTATTTAATAGGTAAGAATAGAAAAGAAGAATAGAATGTAAGGTACAAAAAAGGTTTGAGTGACAATGGGTTCAGGACACATTGTTCGCCCAACCAGATGCCACATAGTGTAAAAGAGCAGAGACAGAAGAAGCCCTCTGGGTTGTCCTCACAGTATCCCCTGAAGCAGGTTGGAGGCCCTCATGGAAGATGTATCCTTTCTGTTCTTATGCCTCAAGAAAAGGACCTTTCATATGTCCTTCCTCTCACTAGAGAAGGGTCAAAGACAGCATACTGAACACAGAAGCTTTGCTAAGTATTCCCACTATTCCCACTTCCTTTTTGTGGGAGTGGGAATTGAACCCAGGGAGCAACACACAACATCTTTACCTCTTTTTAAGTTTCATTTTGAGACAGGGTCTTCCTGAATTTCTGAGACTAGTCTCAAGTCTGTGATCCTTCTGCCCCAGCCTCTCAAGAAGCTGGAATTACAGATGTTTCCCACTGTGCTTGGCCTGTTTTCTCACTGTAACCACAAGATTACACCTATTTTTCCGACTGTTTTTAATCCCCGACTGTCCACTTCTCATCAATCTGCTTAAAAAATAAAGTTCAGGATTATCCATTTCTTCAGGTCTTCATTTCCTTATGAAGAATCTCATGTTACATAAAACTCACTTCCCTGTCTTCCATTTCAGGAGCCTCACCATGACCCTACAACAGCAAGAAAAAGCCTTTCTCCTCCCTGATGATGACATGGAGGTCTTTCTGTTTATCAGAATCTCAACTTGATCACATTTTTCTTTCAAAGCTATGTGAATTTACATATTTAATATCCTTTAAATATTTCATTACTCTTTCAATACAAAAAGTAATTTTGATGTATTTACACCGCATCTGCTATAAAGCCTTTGTTAGATTTACATCAAGAGACAGATGAGCATTTTATGCTATTAAAGTAACTTTTCAAAACAAAATAATTGCAAAACTATGT
>PVKB01005503.1:0-94408 GCA_004027205.1 Ctenodactylus gundi | reverse complement strand
GATCGGCCTCCCCATCTCCTGCTGACCCGGGGCCATCATTCGATCGGCCTCCCCATCTCCTGCTGACCCGGGGCCATCATTCGATCGGCCTCCCCATCTCCTGCTGACCCGGGGCCATCATTCGATCGGCCTCCCCATCTCCTGCTGACCCGGGGCCATCATTCGATCGGCCTCCCCATCTCCTGCTGACCCGGGGCCACCTTCGGCCTCAGGGGCGTCTTTGTCCTGTCTTCTTCAGTGCTCCAAACTTGGTAGTTTCCACATACACGTGAGATCCATGTGTGCCTTCCTGTGCCTTGCTTAGTTTAACCTAATGACTTCTAGGTTTGTGGGCATGGCTACAGTCACTACATAGGTATTTCAAAATACCGTGAGAGTAAATTTCACTGTTTTATAGTGAGAATCTCACTGTGAAAATGATAGGCAATTGTAGCAAGACATGATAATTAGCTTAACTTAATGATGTCACCTTGCCTACCTGTATCAAAACATCACACTTTACCCTGTAAATGTGTACAGTTATGATTTTCTGTCAATGCCTTTTCTTTTAAAAATAACATTGCTGCTGTGGTGGCTCTTGTCTGGACTCCCAGAACTCTGGGAGGCTGACCCAGGAGGATCATGGTTTGTTTGCTCCCTGGACAACATAGTAACAATACCCTGTTCTAAAAGAAAATTTGAGAAAATGTAAAAGGGTTGGGAACTAGCTTAGTGCAGAGGCCCTGGGTTATTTCCCCAGGTCTGCAGTGAGTCAGTGAGTCAATCAAAAAAAAAAAAAAAATGAATGAAGTACAAATTAGTTTCATGAACCCCACTTCTAAAGTTTCTGATTGTGAAGGCCTAGGTGTGCCCTCATAATCTTCATTTCTAAGGAATCCCCAGAAGATGTTGGTGTTGCTACCTATTGGTTTTTAGAACCTCTACTCCTGTTCTCCAGCTAAGGCCTAGAAGCCTTAAAATTATATGAGTGCATGGGTCCGAAGCACATAATAACCTGCATCATTAAAATAAATAATTCCCAAATCAGGCAACTCCCCTACCTGATAAGGCCACATCTAGCTTAAGTGCACAAAGGTAAGGACCTAGAAGTTAAACTTGAGTTTGTGGCCATAGATCTAGGTATAAACCTGTCACTTTAGGAGCATGGAGCAAATTTGGCAACAAGAAAACCATGAATTTTAATGTCCGAACAGGATGGTTATTAGAAGAAGCTGTTTTGTTTTCTACTTTTGCCTAATTTCAGTCAAAGCAACCATGTTGTGGATTTATCATAAAATATATCACCCAGATTAAATGGGCATAAAAATGCCAGTATCTCTTTGTCATTTATTCGCCATATGCCACAAATATGAATTCAAACTCAGAAACTAAATTTGAAGTCACACAGCATGAAGGCAAATTTAGCATTCTTCCATTTTATCTATATAAATATCAGTTTCACTGTTTTAGGCAATACAATTTGATTTCTGACATAATATTATCAGGAACTTATTAAGCTATGACAAATCATGGATTATGGGTGGAAGTAATCAGCACTTGATCCCCTTTAAAGTAAGACCTTTAAAAGAACAGGATGCATTCTGTGTGCCTTACAAGCAAGCGATTTTTAAAAACAAATTCAACTTTGACTTTGTAATAAAATACCGAACGTTGAAAGTTAATCGCAAAACTATTTTTAAATGCTTACAAAGAGACTTGTTGTAATTAAGACATGCCCACAGCCAACGTATGGCTTGATGTCTTTTGTGTAATTTTCTTCCTCACAAATAGCAATTTTCCCCCAGCTGAAGGTGTCAGACCCTTCCTCTCTTTTTCTCCTGGATCATGTTGTTGAGTCACTGATTCCAGTGACAGGAGTGATAATTAAACCCCTACTTCAAAAAAGTAGGGAGAAAGCCATGTGTGGCTTTGGAAATAGTGACACCAACTACAGGCGCAGTGGCTGTGTGTGTGGCCTCAAGCAGGTTTAGATGTATTACAATATTAATTCATTTTGTTCCTCAAACTAAGCCTATGAGGGAGGCACTTGGTTCAGCTCTCCTATAGGGATCAGAAATCTAAGGCCTGGAAATGGCTTACCAGTATCAGACAGCTAGGCCGAGGCAGGGCGGCAACGGGAAGCCGTGTTCTCAGCCTTGTCCCTCCCTAGGCTGCCATATAGCAAGTTTCACTCTGGAAACACACTTTCTTTGCCACACAAATAAAATGTGAAGCTGTCTGCTTCAGTGAATCCACCTTCTCAGTCCCTTGATATTCAGGTATTAAGGCATTTATTCCCCGGTGCAGGCAAAGAAAGACTTCCTGTGCAGAGAAATGCTGGGTTGGACACCGGAGTGGAGGTCTGTGCCTGCCCTAAGCTTCCCTCAGGGAAGGAAACAATCCTGTGGTTCCCTATGCCTCTGTCTTCTCATCTCAAAATGAGTCGATGATTTTGATGACTACCGAAAGCCCAACAATCTTATGAATTAAACTTGACCTCTATGATAAACTGACAGGAAAATTATCTGGAAATTGTTTTCTATGCTGGGGTATTGCCTGGAAAATGTTGATTATACGATTTTTTTTTTGTAGACATTTCTGATTAGCTGGCATTTAAGGGTGCTGTTGATTCTAGGATATGAAGACATTTTTATTTAAAAGAAAAGCAAGCTTTTTAAAAAATATCTAAATTGTACAATGCTATTGCATTTTAAAGAATAATAAATTAATTCACTTTCCTTGGAAGAGGGACCCTGTTTTGCATTTCAGAGGAGAGATGGGAAATCCATTTCCATCTTATTGTGGAAGACAATGAAGGGAAAATGAAAGGGTGGGCTGTGGCTGGCGGAGAATGACTTCCCATACCCGGATAGATAGATAAACAATCGCTGGATGTAACATTGTCCAATTTATAAGACATTCAGGTTAAGATTAATTTTGGAAGAGTTCTTTGTTCCTGGAGAGAAAAGAAATAATCATTTGGGAGAATTTAAGTGGGAAGAAATAAATTATAGATTATATATAGAGAAAAACTTCGGTCACAGAATGTAACAGTACAATGCACAGTCTGTAACAATGGCCTAGAAATTAGTTGCCTCAAGGAAAATATATTGTCCTAAACTTACTGTGAAATCTTAGCTTTATGTGGACTCTGTTCCTGGGTTCTAGCAAGGTTGCTTGTACGTAGCACAAACTCAAATGCTTATATAATGAATTAATCATCGGTGTATTCTACACTTAAAAAAAATAAAGTGGGTTGCATACAGAGGCGGGCAAGAGAGTTGGGAAGAGGCAGTCCTAACATTAAGTCTTGAGAAGGATGGTTGAAAAAAGTCTGGGAATGTTAGAGGAGATTTTCAGGGAAATTAGAAAGCAGAGGTTGTGTAGCTAGATTATTATAACGTATCAACATGAGAGATTTGTTTTAGATGAGAAACATTGGGCTGAATCGCTTACGGGGAGAAAGATTTCAGAGGAAATAACATATCAAGAGGAAGTTCTGGGCTACTCGAAGGGACTGATGCAATTAGTGGATGACTAGAGACCTGGTAAGTGAGAACAGGTAGAAAGTTAGCTAAGATGGCATGGAAGGGGCACTAGCTTTGAATAGTTCTATTATCATTTTTTGGGTCTAAGACCCAAGGAACTGTAAGGGAGGTATGTAAGTTTAGAGCCTCATGATCTGAGAGTGAATAGGGAGTAAAATCTCAGTTGAAGATGCCTAATTCCTCTTGCTAGTGAACTGTTGCCAAGAAAGCCCATCTGTTACAACACAAAGGCCCATGGTTCTCAGGAGTGAGGTTAGAGGTGGAAAGCAAAGTTGCTGAAGGATGAGTATAAGCAATTTCCCTTCTCGTCGTGGTCTCAAGAAAAATAGACTCAAAGATGGAGGTGAGCGTGCAGGGGTTTTATTAGAGAATGGCTGTAGTGGAGAGGCCATGAACTTGAATGAGGCAGCGGTCTTACGTGGACCTTTGGGAAGCTGGAGGCATTAGGAATTTCTGCCAGCACCACTCTCTGTGGCTCAGGAGGGCTTTTCTTCATTTCAGAAGATGGGTCTGGACTATATGCATGACCGTGACCAACACAAATATTTTCATGTCAATTTGGCAAATGATAATCTTTAAAGAATAAAAGATCCTAAAACTCTTTCTTTTGGGATGTTCATATGTGGTCACAGGTGTTTATGCTACTTAACCTTTTTCTGATAATAGATAATATAGCTATTGCTCACTGACCCAGCTACAAACTGGGCAATTGAATTGTGTTTATAATTTGACATTTTATTTTTCCCTACTATTTTTATTAATATACATATGTAATACATAGCGTTTACAATGAATTTGGGTATTTCATGCACATTACACATATGTATCATATCCACTTTACAGTCCTGTCCCATTTTTGACCCCCCCCCCCACTCCCTCCCTGTCCCTTCCCCCAACTCCAGCTATCACTTCATGTGGTTCTATAGAATGTCTGTGTTCTGGGTTTTCCAAGTCAGAGAAACCATACCAGTATTTAACATGTTAATCTCCCGCACCTAAATCATTTCACGTAAGTCACCACTCTAACTCAGCTTCCTGTTCCTTGAATGGGTGGCAGTACTCAAATCTTGATGCCTCTTCTCTGAATCCAACCAATCCCTTTATTGGGATATTTACCAAAAGTTTTTTTCTATATTTTGCTATATCTTTGTTGCTTTTCCTAAACCTGGCCTTACCCACCAGTTCACATTAGAAAATAACTACAAGCATGTAGTTCAAAAGACTAGTAAATTTGGGAAAGAAGAAAAGTTAAATTTCAAATACCTTAGCTGAATACTGGAAGGGACATATTTATAGATTCACAGGGTTATCTTTACATCAATCAGTTTTCTTAGGATAAATTTTCATCAGTGACCTAATAAGTGAATTGCTACAATAAAACAAAGTGAAAACTAAAGCACATTGCTACATTAAATGAACTTAAATCTATACCACATAAATATACTTAAAGTAAAAGAGATGTAGGCAAATTTAGTTATTTCAGAATTTTTTAACTTTCATAACGTATTTACTCATATTTCAGTGATTACTAACATTCTGCTACATTTGGTTTATAATTTTATCTGTCTATCCGTATATTCGTGCATTTGTATTCTTAATAGATTTTATGTCAATTCCCCATGTTGCATTATTAATCAGAAATTATTCTCTTTTGCACACTGCTATACTATTACTAATCATGATGTTGTGGGGAACAGGCGTGAGCGAGTCCGTTTCCAATTCCCTTTCTTATGCTGCTGTGTACTCCTATGCGCATTGCTCAGTCATGTCAACCCAAACTCTTGGTAAATGACAAAACGAGGACAACTCCGGAAACCAATTTCAAGGCTTCTTTTTCCAGTGAAGCTCTAGACATACATGGGGTGTCTCATGATGTGGGCCCGTATTGTCATTTCCTCTGGTCCCAAATCTGCTTTTAGCAAGAATATGTGATGATAGCATCATTACCTCCCCCAAGGATTATGTGCAAATAAGAGAAGGAGAATAAAACAAGATTTGGGGAAGAAAAGTTATTGTGCTTAATCAGCGATTCACTGTTGTCATTTTCACTCTCCATGCTGAGTTCTCTCACTTATTAAATAGAGTCTTGGGGAAATAGCTTGCTTTTTCTGGTGCTTTCATTTGCTCATCAGTAGGATGGGTATAATATTGATCTCACATGATTATTTGGAAGAATAAAGAAAAGTGAATCAGTATACACTTAACCAAGGTTGATGTGCATGACATAAGTGCTTGAGACATATTGCTGGACATGGCTCCATCAAAAGAAAGATGACCTGTGAATTGAGGAATGGCCTAAGTAGAAGTTTGACAGGCTGGCAATAAACATCAGCATATTAGTAAATTACACTGATGCAAAGGGAGGAAATTATCTCTGAAAGGAAAGAGACCATGATCTTCCCTGACTTGGGTTTGTGATGCCCTGGTTCCCTAGGAAGTTCCCAGACCTGGGCTCAGTTCCTAGAGACAGGGACAGGTTCTCTTCCAGTCCTAAAGCCACAGCTCCCACAATCATCCAATCAGAATCTTTATTGGAATAAATGGACCACAAGGACTTAGAGGCACAACCATCACACCTTAAACAGGTGCACTTAATTACGTCTCACCTGGTCTCCAAGGTGTGTGAACTATGCCATTCTATCCAAAGCCACAGAAAGACACAGTTCCTGTGATTCTTCTCACAGTTGATAAGCCAGTCCTTAGGACAACGTAAAGTTCTCCACTTGTATACTTTATAATATCCTTTGATGAGGCTGTTGAAATGATGTGAAATGAGCCAGAAACCGAAACTCTGGACTAGTTCTGCTCTTTCCGAGCTGAGTGGTTCGGAGTACATGATTTGATTTACCAAGAACCATCTCAGGGATGGCGGCAGTGGCTTGTTGTACTTAAAAATGGCTGGGCGAATGAAATGGGATGCATACATTTTAGAAGGAGGCTATAAATTGGGATGAGCTTATGTAGAATTTAAGAGTTTAATTCATGCCCGAGGATGTTTTCTTGGATGTGGAGTTCCAAACATGGAGAAAGCATTCTTGTTCAAATGGGTGATTCCTTTTTGGCTCGATCCTGTGCTCCCCACCGAGGACAAATGCAAATTAAAAAAAATAATGAGTAAGAGGCATACTTTGAGATCAGTAGGACTTAAAAATAGGCTGTTGATGTTCCTTGCCGTCAGCTCCAGCTGGGGCACTTGTACTTAGAAAGAGGAAGGGGGAGTGACAGCAGGAGCATCTCCTTGCCTGGAAGGGCAGGGATGTCTGTGAGGAGCCCTGTCATGCGGAACCCGCAGTGCTGATTAAGGCTGGCCGCGTCAGGCCCTGACAGCTGATGCCAGAGGAAGAACGTGGACGGAAATCGGTGGTAGCAGTCGCTCGGTGACCTGGCACAGGACCCATGGCTCCAGTGAGAGCAGCTCCCACTGCAGAAGGGCATTTGTCTCTTGTGCGTATTTCTGTTTACATTACCCGGCACGGATGGGTCTTTATCTTACTGTCACCAAAGCTCCAGGACTAGCTTTTAAAATCATGAATAGACTTGAGTAAGTTCTCTTAAAAAGACTCATTTCTATCCCTCTTTTTTAGGTAGAAAAGAAAACCCGAGAGTGTCTTACTTTCTAAGATGCCGCAAAAGGAGGCCTATTATTTATGGCTTTTAAATCACAAATCCTGAAATGGTTTTGAGTCCAGGCAGGATAAAAAGGTTGATATTAACTATGACCTTTGAGTTTAATGATTTTGAGCAGAAATCTTCGTTTTGGCTGTGCAAATTGTTCTGTCAGTTATTGGCCCAGTTTGTTGCAATTTCAAGCAGCTTAGTGGACAGGGAGGTGGGGAGAGAGAAGCAAGAAACTATTTTTGTCACCTATGATCTTTAAAATAATAAGTTATTTGAGCCTGACCAATCTTCTCCTAGTACTGTTTTTATGTGAATACATTTACGTGCACTTTTTTTCCCCCTAAAAGTAACTGGTTGCACTAAATCAGATGTTTGTGTTCCTTGACGAATCTCTACCCTGTCATCTGTGCAATGACATGGTTAGTGTACGTGATCAATGTATTTATTTACACCTCCAAATCTTGACTCTGTTACCATACCATTTTTATTATCTGTGAAAGAATAACTGTTAATCATGGCAGCAACACGGTAGCTTGCAGCCAAATAACCGATGCAGAAAGCATCAGCTTCTCAGAGATGTCAGTATTTAAAGGTAGGCCTGCTGTGCAAGCCTCTAAAAACGACAGTGTTGCAACACAGACAGGATGCATTTACAAAATAAGTCAGGCAAAACAGAAGTTAAATTGCAAATACACGTTGCTTGAATCGCACAGCGAACTATTTGGAGGAATGCTGTAGGCTGTCTAATGTTCCTGGGTTTTGTGTGGGAGGGACTTCACTTTGTAACAAAAGTTGAAACTTTTGTGTTTTCCTATTCCTTTTGAAATACATGATTTTGTAGTTTTAAAAAATGTTCTTTGGAAGGTAAAATATATTTTGTATTGTTACTTTTTTTAAAAAAGCATTTAAGTTACCATGCAGCAGATCTTACACTTTCTTTAGCAAGTCTTTTTAAAGAGTTTCATGGTTTCACTAACCAGCGTCACTGATCTTGCAAGTACAAAATTAAACTTTTGCCCTAAAAACATCCAACCCAAAGCCTTTCCTTTACATTAAATGGCAACTCTACCCTTATATTGTTTCTTTTAAAAAAGAGAGAACAAACCACACTGAGCTGTCTGCATTTCTCCTTTGAGTTTCATATTTGCTTCTCCATCATTATCCCAGCTTCAAGGATTGTTTCCTTGAAATAAGATCCAAGCAGTATCCAGAGCCACCTTTTAAAATAAAAGTGACCTCATGCCCTACTTCTGTTTCATATCCTACAACCACTCCTCTTTTCACCAAAAATGGTAAATAAATAAAAAAGCCTTCTATTTCCCTTGCAGGAGCCACTCTCTAACCTTGTGTAGTCATTCTCTTCCCTCCCCAGAGACTTAGCTTCGTGAGTGGTCTTCGGGCCTCATCCACCTCAGTGAACTGTTTGTTTATTGGTACTGGAATCAAACAGAGGGCTTTCCCGCCGAACTACAAGATTTTCATTTATTTGTTTAATTTTTGTGTCGAGCTGTCATTAGTTACTGGGTTTGCCCAGGCTGGGTTCTAGTTTGCAGTCTTCCTGCCTTAGCCTACAGGAGTGCTAGGAGTACAGGCGAGTACCACCACCCTAGGCCCGCTTCCATGAATTTATAAATTATGCCACAACCCTCCTGCCCTTGAGGTTTACATTTTTCCCCGTTTTATTGATATGTAGAAGTGCCAAATTTAAGGTTTGCAGTGAAGTTTAGCATTTTGTGCACCTACGTATCTTGTCAAGGTGTAGTTTACATTTTTAAATGACACATAGCCCTGCTTTTACCATAACATTCCTCCCTTTTATTATATCTACTCTGCTTTCTACTAGAATCTAAACTTCATGAAAGCAGAGATTACTCTCTCTCTCTCCCCTTTCTTTATCCTGGCATGTGGTTTAGAGATAACACCCAGGAATGACCTGGTCCATTCAGTGGTGGACACTTGAGTCAAACAGGAGCATTTCACTTGTCATTCACGTTCAACTTTACGGAGTTCTAAGCATCTGTACCTGACTAATTCCTTCATCTATTGACCTCGATGTTTCTTTTTCTTTTCTTTTTTTTTTGGAATTTATTAACATGAAACTATTCCTGGCAATTCTCTTTATGCAGTTCCATCCAGAGCCTTGTGATTACCTGGTCTTTCCATTCTGTGAGCTCTTGAGTTCTCACAAACGACTGGAGTTTGGTGTGAGCTCCAAGAAATGTTTAGGATTTTTTCTTTTCTTTTCTTTTCCTTTTTCTCCACAAGCCTGCCAACCTTAGGCAGCTCCCTCTTACACAGAAGCAGGTCAAAATCTATTCATATACTTCCAGATCTCTGCAGATATTTTGAGTTTTTCTCTTTGTCTCTTATACACTACCTCACAACTTCTTTTCATCTGCGTTCCCTGAGCCCCAAATTCAGTCTTCTTAACTCTTTGAGTCTTGTGGGCCAAGTCCCTTTTGTCTGTGTTACTTCTGAAGTTTCTTCCTATGGCAACGCCTATTACATTTGTTCCCCTTCTATCTTGCAGGTGTCAGAATTGTCTATTGCATAGCTGAAATACCATGTATGTGATACCTGTCATGTATCGCAAGGGGAAACGTAAATCGTTCATTCCGATATAGCCAAAGGAAAAGCCAGGCGAAAATGTCCAAAGCCAAGTCCCACCTCACTCCTTTTTTCACTCTTCTTCTGTTGCTTCCTCTGGTTCTGTTTCTTCTGTTTCTGTTTCTTATGTTTCTTCTACTTCTTCCTGTAAACAAATGAGTCAGATCATAAGTGGTCTGTAACAATATGACTCATTTCCACAGGTAGAACAGCAAGTTATAAACAGGAAGGTAATACATTTTAATGAAAGGAGCATAATTTTTGACTCCACCTATTGATGTTATTTGACCTTGAACAAGTCTTTCTGAGCCTGAGTTCCATCATCTGTTCACCTAGGAAATAGAAGTTTTACTGCCTTATCATGAGATTAGATCAAGGATTAAATGTGATCACAGATTATGAATTTAAAAATTCCTGTCTCTAGATTTGTACATGCCCATAAGAGGATTGTTATCTGTTAAGCTAGAAAAATCAAAATGGTGGGATATTTCTTCTTACTTTGTTTTATGAATATTTATCCTGATAACTTTTTATAGACAAGAATACATTTTCATTCGATATAGCTTGTGTCAATTAACTTTCACTTTAATATTATAACAAAAGTCCGTAACACAAGTAGCTTAAAAGTGATAGAAGCTTGCGTCTGTGACACTACGAGATACAGTCTCAGCCAGCCTGGGATTTCCAGAGGGCTCTGGGCATCCTGGTTGCTATTTTTCTGCTTTTCCATTCTCCATGATAGCTTATCCTTTATGGGCTCAAGGTAGTTGCTAGTACCTCACTACTGCATCCAAATTCCATGATAATGGTGATGACAGTTGGGAGAAAAGTCAAGAATAAAGAAGATATTTTCTTCGGTGTCGAATCAGGTCGTTTTAATCAGGGTTTCCAAAAGCCTGTATTATGCTTTTGCTTGTCTTAATCCTTGTTTTGTCTCGTGACTGCAGGTAACTGCAAGGAAGTAAGCTACGTGTGCATTTCACGTTGTCAGTAATTTACCATCCTTTATATAAAATGTAATATGCTTTATATAACAATATATGTTTTATGCTAAAAAGTAATTTTTAGTGTCTGCCGTGTAACTCCCTTTCTCACTAAGGAATTCTCTCAAGTAGCTCAATGTCAGGTACCCCAAAAAGGAAGCTCCTTATTTCTATTTTAAGTGTGTGCACCAAGACTATAGCTAACTTAACTGCCACCTTGCAACTGATAAACACTTAATCCAAACTGAAGTTATATTAAAAAATAAAGTCTTTAGAAAGGATTTTTCTCCCACTACTATTCTTTAAAGACGTCTCCCAACAGTGCTGTTGGTTGCTTGTTTATTATTTAGAATCGAAAATGTTCAATGTGTATTTTAATTTGGAAATGAGCTTCATGATATAAACAATAAATGTTTCAAAGAGAAATCACTACGTAAGTTATATTGATTTAATCTCATTGTGTTGTTGAAATAGTTTTTGTTTGCTTAATTTGGTCTCTATCAATAATATCCAAACAATTTTTTCTTCCAAAGGTATGTAGAAATGGATAGAATTTTTCTGATGACCAATTTTGGACAGAGAGAAACAATTTGCACAAAAGTATTCATGATGTTCAGAGGCCCAATAGCTATGTATCTACTGTCTATGTTAACCTGCCCCTTCAAATTGTCATAATTTATCCCCCACAGTGTTTGGAGCTACTGCAAAAAAGATTTGTGGAAGGCATTCTACGGAATATCCTAATGCATGTACTGCCTCTTCTTGTTCCCATAAATCACATCTCAATACTTTTATGTGTCAGATTTCTATTCCCACTTATAAAGGTTACCTTCAAAGAGGCTTTACTTATGTTCCATGAGGATTTGGGGTGAGGACTATCAAAAGTCCAACTTTTAGGGTTTCTGAACTCTTCCCCACCTCCATCAAGTAGCTAATGAACTGTAAAAGGGATGCCTACATGCACTAAGATATTTGCTATTTAGAGGAACTCAGGGATCCTGAAATGAATCCTTTTGTAAAGCAAGAAAGATGTTTTGCAGGGCAAATAATCACCCTGTAATTTCCCCAGCTTTAAGTGGGATTTTCCTCCAGTTAGCTTTGTGTGCGGGGCTTGCACAAGGTTCCCTGCAGGCTCTTCATCCTCAGCGCGTCTACAGTGGTGGCAGGGAGCCCAGTTGGGAGGCCGCTGCCGTAGGTCAGAGACTGCAGCACACATTTCTCTGGACTCTCGTTCATCAGCTACTCTGATGCCAGGAAAATATTTCCTGAAAAACAAATCCACTCATTCCACTGCCTGCTCAGAACCTCTGCTAGTTCCCCACTGCAGATTCGCATCTTGTGCTGGGTAAATGCCACAGCCTTAGCAGAGTGTCATGACCCTTCGCGTTCTGGCCCCAGATTGTTTTTCAGCAACATTTCCTGATCCTCCTCCCTACGTGCCATATGTTCTGGTCACGCTTCACGATCCTCTCTCTCCAAATACAGCAGAAATCATATCTCTCTGCGCTTGTCTTTGTCTATGATTGTGTTGCTCTGTGGCCAACACTTTTGGTACCTGAAGAATTTCCCTTAAATTTCAGCACAAACATCACTGCTTTAGCCCCTCTTAAAGTCAGTCACATACACATGACATGGTTCCTGCCCCCATCGCAATCCACTGGTGTCTGAAAGTAGTCAGTGCATTTTATAATGATCTTTGTGTTTGCCTCTGTGACTAGCTTTTCAGTTTAGGAACTACATCATTATTTTCATTGTGTGTTAGAAATGGGTAGCGTTTGGGTGTTTACTAATACTGTACAAGTGCTTTACCTATTATTGGCTCCTTTCATTAAAATTATGTAGTACAGTTTCCATTTCTTTTATAAATGATTGGATTTCAAGATACCAAGGAGCTTTATAAGATTAATCTGCCAGTAAAACATAGTGTCTGAATAGAAATCCAATTCTGGTGCCAAAGCCAAGATGTGCATTTCCTATTAAAACATCCTCCCTCCTGAGGTCTCAACACTGTGATTGATGTCTAACCCATGAAACAATGTATGAATTGAATTTGGTCTTGTATCAGTCAGCTTTCTTATTGCTGAAACAAAGTAATAGCCAATCACAACTTAAGAAAGGAGAGGTTTATTTTGGCTTACAGTTTCAGTGGGTTCAATTCATGGTTGGTTGCCTATACAGCAGAAGGAACATAGAGGAAGGGCCCAGTGGAAGAAAGCTGCTTCAGCCAAGGTCAGCCAGGTAGTACAAGCAGGATGGGTAAGGAGAAAGCGCTGGTGTCAGGAGCAAGGTCCATCCTGCTACTTGCACCTCCAGCGATTCACCTCCAACCAACCCCAATCTTCTAGCAGTACCTGTAACTATTGACATCATCAGATTAGTCCATTGGTGAGTACCTTGTCCTTACGATCTCATTATCTTCCAAAATATAAGACTTCGGGGGAAATTTTAGATCTAAATCGTAACGAGGCTGTCCTTCACATTGTACCCACCCACAGAGGATCGGACTTGTTACTATTGCAGTGAGTGTGAAGAACAGTGCCTAGGTAGTGTCGGTGTCCTTCCAGGAATGTTTAGAAACATAGTAAAGTAGAACTTGAGTATTAGATGTTGCCAAGCTTTCAATAAACTATTATACTGTTTATATATAATATATATTATTGTGATTAGATTTCATCTTTCCCCATAAACATTTTGTTTCAACAGCAGCAAAAAAAAGTTTTAACATTATCCACCTTTCCTTGTTGAAAGTGTTTTTTTTTCCCTTCTCTTAAAAAGTACACACACATGCGCGTGCGCGCACACGCACGCACACCAGTGGTTTGATTCAAGTTCGTGATTTGGTTTGAAAACATTTACTTGTTTTTTTTTTTTATTTATTCACTTTTTTTGTTGACACAGAATCTCGTTCTGTATTCCAGGCTAGTTGCGAGCTCACTGTATAGGCCTGACTGGCCTCGAACTCACAGCAGTCCTTCCATCTCAGCCTCCTAAATTCTTGGATTATAGGCGCACACTACTATATCACCTGGTTTATGCGGTGCTGGGAACTGAACTCGGCTTTTCATTTCCTAGACAAGTGCTCTAACCACTGTGCTGTTCTTCCAGCCTCTGGAAACATTTATTTGTTAATGTAGGTTCTGACCTAATGCAGTTAAAGTAGGGAATCACATATGATAAACAGAGAAAGGTACTTGTATTTCTTAGATAATCTTCATTGGATAGATATAAATGTATTGCATATATACGTTGTCTTGCCATCCCATTCACTGCTTTCATTGGTCTTTATCAAATATCCCTTTCCTGCTTCTCAATGGCATGTTGAGTAGATTCTTTTGTTCTCCAGTCATATGATCCACACTACTATCAACACCAGAAACCGTTAGTCTCATATCTGATTTCAATCTTTCATTCCTACCTCCGGAGTCTAGAAGTTAGGCTTAGCTCTGAGGAGTCAAAGATATTTGGTGTGGTTATTCCTTGTATTATCTCCCTCGCAGAGGGGCAGTTGTGTGTCAGTTGACCCCGTCAGTGGTACACAGTAGTACCAATTCTTCAGAGTAAACTTTCCATTCCTTGCCCACAGTCAACTGGAGTTTCAACATGAAGAGTCATGAGGAAATCAGAGATCTTCTGTGCTCTATCATGTGTGTATAGATTAGAGCACACCCTGTTTCCTCTACGTACATGGTACTACTGCCAGGCCTCTACTATGGCCAATTCTAGCAAGCAACCTTATTTTCAACTTTTCATTGGAAGTGGGCACTAGTTTCAATAGACCTAAAACTTGAGATGACGCAAGTTGCTTTCTTCTAAGAGCTCCTTAATCATTTCTTACTCAAGCTATGCCATCAGGACAGCGCTACTTATTTGCTCAATTTAGCAAGCAGCCAGTTAGAGAATAAAATGCTAATCGCTTCTTGGCAAGAACCCAAGTTGTATGAGTGTTGCTGTTGGAATTTTCCGCATTGGACTTCAAGCTGGGGACAGATTCTCCATCCTACAAGAATGGAAGAGAATTTATTCTTTTCTTGTGCATTGCATTCATCAAACAACAACAACAAAATGTCCAAGAGAATGCGCTCTCGTTACTATTCTTTTACATATTTGAGAGTAAGAGATGGGATGAAAGTTAATGTCAATCCTTCTCTTTCTAAGCTCTATAAAAGCTCATGTTTTTAATTCTAAGGTGTATTTAGAATGTCCATTGTTAATATTTATTACTTAAGCCTTGGATTTAGCTTCAATTCTGAAACCGCACAATCATTTACTTTAAACCCATTACATTTAGAGATTTTCAAGTAGGTTATATCAACCTTTTTTTCTAATGTTCATTATAAGTGATCCTTCTGAAAGATAACATTGGGTAATCCTACCAGTGCCCTTTTTTCTTAGATGAGTTTAATTAGGGCAAGGACAGTCTAAGTTTAACAGAGTAGAAAGCTACTAGTGACTCATTTTAGCCAAGAGAAACATAGGGATAGTGAAAAAAAAGTTGTAGGCTTCTCTCAAGGAATGAAAAGAGCCAGTATAAAGTTGAAAAAAAATTAAACCCCTGAAATTATGAAGCCTGGGCAAAAGGCTTCACAGGTGGCCAATGGTGATGCATGCCTGTGACTCTTCTCAATTAGAGCTCCAGGAAAGTAGTAGCAAAATAAAATCTGCACTGCCCAATGTAATACAACTGACATCTAGATCCATTTGACTGTTTAAGGTTTAAAATTTACTTCTTAATTGTAATGATCAGATGTAGGGTGACTGGTAATCAAGTGTGACTTATAGCTACTGTACTCAAGAGTGCAGACATAGATTGTGCCCATCATTACAGAAGGCTCTTCAGGACAGCAAAGAGTGCTCTGTTGCTTGTGCATCTAGGAGAAGCTCAACGTGGTTATCTTCCATTTCTTTATTCAGATATGTGTTGTTTGTGGCTGGGACACAAGCCATGGTGGGCACAGATTCGATGGATACTAGTTCAGTGGTTTTTTTTCACAACTTGAGTTTTTTGCATAATTATTTTGAGTATGTGTTCGTGATATATAATAATTACATTTTTCTTGGGGAATTGGTACATACATGTATTGCGTCTAAATTATGTTTACTTTCCTTTCCCTGCCCCACCCTCTCATTCCCAGATTCCCTTCCCATGAAACTCAGTTTTTGGATAGCATTTGTCAGACTGAACTAATTGAAAGTGAAAATTTTCACTATCATTGGTTGATAATTTTGGATCAAAGAATCATAAGTGCAAAGCTTTATGAGTTTTCCTTCTTTTCTGTTTGAATTGGTTAAATCAATTGTTAAATTGACTGATATGACTAAGAACTTTTGGGAATATTAAACCATGGTCTTTATTATAAAGAAATACAACTAATGTATTCAGGGAGGCCCTAGAGAGTATTAGGGTTGGAATCTTAGTTGAGAATGTTAACTGACATATTTGTTAGAAATTCATAGTTGTTTCAAAGGTAACATGAGATTAGACGTATGAATACGTGATATTTACAGAAGAGTTTATTGTGGCCTTCCAAATCTTAATTTTGTTGACATTTTCCCATAAATCTGTGTGCAAATGAATGAAGTTGTACCTCATTAGTCAATTCCACATAATTCTAATTAATTTTAACTAGAGAAGAGCTTGTTTAAAAAGACAAGCTAAGTCAAGGTGAAAACAGTTCACAGGATAAATACATATAAAAGTATCAACTTATTAGGTGCAAAAATCCTCAATTAATTTTGCCTGTCATCTACATTAGGAGAAAACATTCACTTTACCTAATACACAATTATACATAAATGCATACATGAAATCTGTTGTTTTTAAAGATGCAAACAATTGTGTTGACTAGCTCTTGTCCCCATGCACCCAATTCATGGATTTTTTAAAAAGTAGCTAAATCCATGAAATGACTCAATATTATATTATATTTTCACCATCAGTCGTTGCTCAGAAAGTTTTTCCTTTCTGTTTCCTTCATTGATGAAGGAAACGTTCAAAACAGAGATAGTAAAGTTACAATACTCTTAAGTTCTTAATTTTATTTTTTCACTATTTTTTTAACAGCTTTATTCATAGCTGCTCATCAGGCTTTACACGGCTTAACACCCAAGGCCTCATCACGTGTAGTATCGCAGTATTCTTTCTTGTCTGCTCCCTTTGGATCCACAGGACCAGTCCCTGGCCACGGTGCCCCTCCTCATTCTCTGTTTTCCCCTTGCTATTTTGTCTCCACCTTGCACGCTTTCTCCATCTGAACGTTCCGCTGGACATCTGTATCTTTCTTTCAGTAACTCAACTCAACTGCCGCCGCCACGTGGGCCATTGCCCGCACGAGGACCACCTCTGGTTGTATTTACTTTCTCATCTCAATAAGATAACGGTGAGAATTTGGCAGCATAAGTGATTCAGACTCAATTGGGTAATAACATTAAAGGAGCGCGCACGTAGAAGAGGTGACGGGAAAGGGAACTTGCAAAGAAGGTGTCTTTGCTAACCGTCGGTAGGTGGGTTCGTGGTAAGCAGAACGGTGTTGTTCCCCAGCCATTTTCAGCCGACACGCCGTGTCTGAAAATCGATGTGTATGAGCAGAGAACTGCTGTTAGCAAAGTCATTAATTACCACCCTGCTTGTTCTCCTGTTCTGAAGGATATTCATTCATTTTCTCTCTTTGACTGACAGGCAGTAATGACTCCAATAAGCTAATGAGACATCTAGTTAAATAAATATGCTTTTAAGTTAATAAAAATGTAAACATGATTTTAATGAGTTCCTCTGATAACAGTGTTTCCCATTCATGTGCTGATGTCAGTAGGGAATGCAAGGGGATACATGTAAGACAGTGTCCATCTCCGCCTCTGTGGCTTACAGATGTGTGACCTGAATCAACTCTCTGTGTCATCTCTCCAAGTCTTGGTGCCTATGCTTAGCCCATGGAGTTAGGGTGAGGATCCAGTTAGAGCAACACGGACAGTGTATTTGTTTTTGAAAGGCAGGTGTTTTTTAAACATACAAACTGTTTTTGTGGTGCCATGAGATGAAACCTAGGACTTTGCACACACCAGACATGTATTCTACCTCTAAGCTACACCCACTGGTTGGTCTGAAGAAAAGTTCTCAAACTCAGAAGTAGGTATACTCATGCCTTCCTTTGTAGCTTTGTGTCCTGCACTGCCCCATGACATTTTCATTTCAATCACTGTTTTTCATGTTCACCCACCACTCGCATACTCAATAGGGAAGTTTATTGACCATTTAGGATGTGTCCAAATGGCTTACTGATAAAGAGATCAATCAAGGCCACAATAGAAATTACTCATGCACCTTGAGTGCTATACAGTTTTCATCCCCTTTCATAAGGATGCAAATGCTAGGTAGCTAATTCAGCCAGTGAGTAGTCACCGATAGGCTTCCTCTAAATGACTTTTCAAAATGAACAGATGGATTCTGTGGTGTCTTTGGGGGCCACAGCTCTTGTTATGCAAACTTTGTGTGTTTCATTAAGTTTTTCCCCTGGTCAGTAATATAACATTTTTACCAGTCCTTAAAATAAAGGACAGAAAGCTCATTCATTGCATTAACACAAAGTTTTGTTTTTCTGATTCATGTAGGGGACCATTAGTATTATCCTGATTGACAAGATGAAAGATGGAATTAAATTTTCAAGAAACTGACAGAGATAAGTCTCAGAGATGACTTAAAACTTTATGGTATGGACAGTTTATATTAATCTTGCCTATATTTTCTATCTTATTTTAATGGCCAAGAGAGAAGGAAACATCTCTTGTCTAGAACCACCCACTGCATCACTGATAGCTTAGGTCTATTTCATTCACATTAATGGGCACTGTAATTTACATATGGAAGTCTTTGAACATATTCCAGGAATTAGTGAATGCATAAAAAATAAATAAAGTAAAAGCGTATTTGACATTCCATGTTGAATTTTTTTCAAATGTCTAACATGTTATCTCTTGTATCTTGTAAAATTTTCTCATCAAACTGGAAAAAAATAGTATTATACTTAAGAATGTATTTTCAATCCTGCTTGACTATCATACCTGTTTTCATTATGGTTTTAACTCTTTGTGTTCCCAAACATGAATAATTTCTCCTTCTTATTGAAGGATGTCTTTAGCAATACTGTTTCTCAGAGCCAGAGAACAAGACTTTCATCTCTAAGAAACTGACTTGATAATCCTCAGTGTGTGAACATAATTGGCCTTTGACATATGATTCATTTTGGTCATCAGCCAATAAATCTTTTATTCCCTGTGGATAGTTGTGGTTTTATTTTTGAGCCTTCCCGGCATAAGATTACATGATATAATTACTTTCATCTTTGCTCTCTGCAGATAGGAAACAGTTAGACCTCAAACACAGCTAAACTATAAGTTTTCTTTGCGTTTCAGATTGAAGAGGAATTCAGTTTATTGTCTTTTAATAGCCACTTATGGGATGTAGTTTTTATTTCAAATGGCCAAGCAATTCTTTATATCTAAGCCTTCTCATGCCCTTTTCTCAAAGTCATCTCTGGTTAGGTTTTACTACATATCGTGGTATGCTTTCTTCCCCAACAGTTATTCTTTTTATTAGTATGTCTTTGTGATACATAATCATTACATTTAACTTGAAGAAGTAGTGTATGTAGATGTTAGGTCTTGATCATTTTTACTCCCCTTCCCTTCCCGCTCTGCTCTGTCCCCTTCCTTACATCCCTTTCCTCACTCCACAAAATTTATCTAACCTGTTTTCTCCCACCACTCTTGTTTTTTACTTATTTATTTTGGGTTTTTCATATTAGACAAATCCTCCAATATTAAACCTTCTGTGTCTGATTCATTTTACTAATCATAAAGGTCTCAAGGTGCATCCATTTTCCCACAGATTTCTCAAGTATATCCTTTATGGTAGAGTCGTACTCTACTGTGTACATGCATCATATTTTTATTACCCATTCATTTGTTGATAGATATATTTTCCATGTCCAATATTTAGTTCTTATGAGTTGAGTTGTTATAAACAGGGAGTAGATACGTACTGCTGTCATATGGTATCTTTAACGCTTTTGGAAAGATACTCAGAAGAGGGATACCTGGGTCACATGGGATATCTATTCTCTGTTTTTTGAGGAATTTTCATACTGATTTCCGTAATGGTGGTGGCAGTTGACAGTCCCACAACTAATGTACAAGTATTCCTTTCCCCCACCACTTGGCATGCTTTTAAAGGAAGGTGGCCTGTACATATGAACCTCACTTGTCTGCTGGCTTCTTACATTCCTTGGTATTTGTAGGCAATACTATATGTTTGTCTTACCTTCCTCCTCAGAAAAGGTAACAGATCTTCAATATGTCTGATATCTGATCTGATCTGTTGTGGTCTGTGTCTTCACTGAGATCGTTATTCATGATTGAAATGTTAAAGTGGACAAATAGAACAAGATTAGGCAGAACTACAATGAGATATATGGAGTCTGCCATTTTCCTTCTAGTCACGGAAGCATCCCATGTTAAGCTTGTAAATTTGCTTCTAAGAAAGGTATTGAGAGTTGATGTTGTATCTTTCATCACTATTTTTCAAATTAAGTAAGACCAAGAACAGTATAATAATATCTTGGACATGAACCGTTTTCATTACATTGATAATGACTTGGGCTCTTTATCTATGGTTTGCATGTCTTATTCATGATTTCTTTGAAATTAGGTTGAGACAAGCTAAATCAATTTACCCTTTAACTTGACTCTAATTTATTTGAAAAGCACATCTATCAAATTTTCTAGAATTAAAACTTCCCTAAACTGGAGATAGTCTGTTGATGCGCTATTGCCCAGCATTGAAGAAGTTAAATGAGTGTATCGTTGGATGAGCCCAACAGATGCTGAATAAAACACTGTGAAAACACTCTTTGCCAATGATACAAATGAGTTGGTCATATTTATCTTTTTTGGAACTGAGATTTCTCAAAATCTGTCTTTTTCGTGTGTCTGTCCTGTTGAATGATGATATCGGCAGGCGTCAGATTTAAAGGACTGATCTTTTAAGCTTTTGTTAGGTCTTCCTTATCTCAACTTTCTTTTCAGTCTTCTTTCTCTTGTCCTCAGCATTCCAGTTTTAGACTCTGAGATTCTTATGCCTACAATATAATAGTTTTCTCTCCTCTCTCTTCCTCCAGCTCCATTTTATAGATGATATCAGTGAGGGCGTGACAAGCGATATAACGTATTTGAACACTTATAAGTTTAGTTAGCCTTAGTACTGGGATTAACTGTTGTTTTTATCTTCTTTTCCCCCTTGATTTGTTTTTGCTTTCACTACAATTTTGTCTTTTTATTCAAATTAAAGTATAAAGAGTAAATAGAAAATGAAATAGTGAAAAATGTATTATCAGTTTTAAGGAGCATTCTCTAATGATCAACAGTGGATATTGTACTTCTAAATAAGTGCATGAGAATATTCTGGCCTTGAAAAAGTTTGACATTTCTCTTCATCTTATTATTGTGATTAATTTGCTTACCATATCCATTTATTATGATGTAAAATAATTGCTTGACTCTCTGTCTTTGGTGTGAAGACAGTGTTCTAGGTTACCATTGGGATTGTCCACTCAAAACTTAAAATAAAACCTAAATTAAGAAATTTGCTGATACCAAACATGTTGGTAGTATGAGAGCTAAAATTAAAAATGGAAATGCAACATCATAGGTCGGTATTGAGGACCATGAAGGTCTCTGTAAATGCCGTTACCTCCCTTTGTGACATCAAAGAGTTCCACGTGGGTGTATCTGGGCAGGATGGTGGCTCCTAGGACCATGGAGAAACATACAGACTTCTTTTTTATTATTTTAAGTTTGTTGACTTGTCTCTTATGACATCTATCATACTTAAAAAGTGTTTCATAAAAGTAGATAAGAAAGGAAATGTATCAGTGACACACTACATACAGTACAATATCATTAACTTCAAAATTACATTTCATGTAATCTATATTAAGCGCCATTTCTACAAACTCAAATATTCCACATTTTTAAAGATTAGTAAGTGAAGACACATAACAAATATTTAAGACTGAATGTCTGATTTAACATTAACAGTAAATGTCCATAATTTTTGTGTAGGCACAGAGAATAATAAAGGATCAAAACCAAAATAAAATGGCATTAAACATGTGTTTTCCTTCATATTATAATTTTCCCAAGTGACTTACAGAGAACTGAACTTTTACTTCAAAGTAGGGACAGTGCTTAGCCAAATCGCAGCAATCAATAACAACAGTACAAATTCGTCATTGTTTACAGGTGTTCAGTGATAACAGAAATACTTTTGGAACACTACCTTTCCTTAGATCTTTCTAAAAAATCCACCATCATATAAGTTATTTTTTAGAACTGATGCTTAATTTCTTGAGTATACATACCCACCCACACCTACACGCAAATATAGCCTTTTGAAATATGGTCTCTGAAAAATTAATCTGTAGTGTTACTCTATATTCTACTTTGTGTGCTGAAGAATGTCAAATTTTGCACTGCAAAAAATAAAAAGATTCAACCGGAGGAAAATGGTATGTTGTCAAGAGGCTAGGGGTGTAGCTCAGGTCTCAGAGTGCTTGTCGAGGAAGCGCAAGACCCTGGGTTTCATTCCCAGCACCCCCAATGACTGGGCATAGTGGTACATGCTTGTACTCACAGGACCCATGACACTGAGGCAGGAGGATTGCTGTGATTTTGAGGCCAAGCTGAGCTCTATAGTGAGTTCAGGAGCAGCCTGGATTACAGAGTGAGATATTGTCTTGAAAAAAAAAAGACAAATATCAAATTAATCTTGATAGCTCACATTTACAGTTCTATTGTTGAAGAAAAGTAAAAAATTTGTAGCCTCATAATTAATTCTATCTACAATAGAGATTCTTAACTGCCAAGTATGTTGCTAACAACCTTTAAGTACTGTTACTTAAGAAACTGTAAAATACTGGCTAAAATAAAAGGTGCCATTTTCTTTCACTTGTTTACAATAAACTTTCTCTTCTACAATTTTATGTTTTATTGTGCTCTCATACCTCCATTTGAAATGCTTAAGGTGTTTTAATCGAGGTACACACTCAAACCACTAAGGCAGGTCATTTTTAGGTACAATTTTTGAAGTAGCCCTTTGCTCTCTTAAAATTAATGAAATCTAACTTTTTCCTTCGATTACATAAACAGTGACTAGTTTAACAGAAGTGCAGCTTTTACAAAAAACTGCAGAGGGTTTTCAAAAGTTAAATGTAAGAGAAGATTTTGTTTCTTTCAAGCTTCAAATTAAGCATTCAAGATGCCTTTTTTTTTTTTTTTTGAGATAATGAGAGATTGGTTGTCCCCATTGTTCCCGTGATCGACTCTGACACCCATCTTGGCTCTGGCTCCAAGACAGCCACTGCAGGCATGGGAGCACGTGGTGGAGGTGCTTCTCTTTATTCACCTGTAAGCTGTGTGGAGACATGCAGCGGTAGCATTGACCTCAGCTCTCCTGCCATACATGATCTAACGTAGGTGTGATCAACCAGTAGTCTGACATTTTATTTATCTTCTATTTTTACAAGGGTTATAATGAAAATTTTTTTAAAGGAAAGTTTCATTACTTCTACGTGTACCTTAACTATATTTCATGGCAAAAGTCAGTTGCTCCTCACTTAAAAACAAAACAAAACAAAAACACCAAAACAATGGTGGACACGCCTTATAGAGGACAAACGTCCATCCTGGAAATCTTTCCCACGTGGACCATTTGGCCTGCCTGAAGAACTAATATTAATTTCACTGAGAGTAGTTTAATTTCTTGTTTGTAAGAAACCTGAAAAATATATGTTATAAAATATTTGATTTCAAACATAGGCACACATACATTGTTTTGGTAATGCCTCACATTATTGTTTCATATAAAGTGACTGCAGAGTCCCTGAGGTTCCAAGAATAGTACTGAGGTTTAGACTACTAATAAAGCTATATTTCTGCCTACTTTGTCATAAAATAAATGACATATGCTTGGGTTGCATCAGTATAATAGTCATGGGTAGAATGAGAAAAATTCTACCATGTGTGCATATTTAGTTTTGGGGAGTCACTCATCTGAATTTACAAGGACTGAAAGCATGTGGAGGAATAGTCTGACTTAGATTTAGAGGTATACAGGAAGAGTTACCTGGAGTAACAGGAATACAGAGCTAGATATCAACCTCCACTGGACTTTAGACCACACTTTAAATGCTTGTAAGTGAAGACTTGGTGGTCTTTTTGGTTCCCTGTCCTACCCACCTAGATCACAGATTTAGGCTTCCACCTGGTATCTCTGGACGTGGTCTATCCCCGCACTAGACTCGTGTCTATGAGCCCATGTGCCACAAGGGCTC
This sequence comes from Ctenodactylus gundi, assembly GCA_004027205.1. Classification (NCBI taxonomy): domain Eukaryota; kingdom Metazoa; phylum Chordata; class Mammalia; order Rodentia; family Ctenodactylidae; genus Ctenodactylus; species Ctenodactylus gundi. Next base: position 70,291 of record PVKB01005503.1, on the reverse strand, counting down.
AATGCATTAGTGAAGCACACACTGACAATATGGTTAGTTCATAGGATAATCATAATGAGCTAAGTGTTCTGTTATGTATTTTATGAAATCTTATTCATGGGAATGGATTTCTGCCTCATGTGAATCAGCTCCAGGTGGGCTTGGTAGTACAGGCCTGTAACCCCAGTACTTTGGGAGGCTGAGACAGGAAGACTACAAATTCTAGACCAGTCTGGACAACTTAGATTCTTAGCAGACTCTGTCTTAAATTAAAAACGAGGCTGTGAATTTAGTTCAGTATGAAGGCCTTGGACTCTGTCTCCACTACCAACCCCCCTACATACGCACATAGATAAATAAATCAGATCCCTGAATAGAAGCCTACATACTTTAAGAAAATTATGACTGTATTTTAAAATTGTCAAATGTATTATGTCATAGGCTCAAATACTATGTAAGTTGGGAGGTGTGGAGATTGTTCTAGATGGAAATGTTATTTTTTTCCCACATAGTACATACATCTGCTAGTGCAGTGTGTAGCAGAAAGACAGCTTAAGAAATACCAATGTCATTCACTTACAGACAAACTGCAGGCCCAGGAGGTAATGCAATTGTAAATATTTGCACAACAGGCCAGTAGTAGTCCTAGGAGTGTCAGTTATGGTACATATTGCTTGGAATCAAAATGCCTTAAAAAAGGAAGAGGATGGTGACTCTTTCCCAATAGTTAAGCATGTTTTCCTGTGGATTGTTGACTTAACCCTAAAGAAGTGGAGTCATGATACTGTCCCAGTTGTGCTGAAATAGGAGATGGCGTGGGTTAGGACATCTATTATGGAAATGTTGCTCAACTTTAGCCAAGATCACCCTGGTCATCTATCTTTAAGAGAAGGGCGGAATTGGATGAACTCTTGTCAAATAAAGAATTAGAATACCAGGACGGGTGCCTAATTGGAAAAGAAACTGTTCGAGAGCAAGTTCTTTGTCATCTCCAGAAGTAGACAAGCCCCCTTCCTGAGCATGCCCAGTAGCTCGCAGCAGGATGGTGATAGTAGCAGCTCCGAGGCATCAAACGCAAGGCATAAGGGTGACGCTGCTCCCTTCTCAGCTCAGCCAGCTCAGCTCAGATTGTGTCTAAAGATAGACCTTCATTTCTTAGAGTCCTGTTTTATCAGGGACAGTGCCAAGCCAGAACATATGCAGTGCAATGCGAGCGAGACCGTGAGGTGCGTCAAAGCATATCATTAGGAATGACTGAAATATTTAGAATACATATGGCATAGGCAGAACCTTTACGGGCTCCTCAGACAGCTGGAATCTTGGGTACCCAGATCATCAGGATTGAACTGCTGTTTATTTCTGGATGAAACCTTGTTCTGCTGCATGCATTCACCACCTCTCAAAGGAACAATTTCAACAACAAAATTGAACTCCACTCAGTGCAGGTGCTGAAACGTATTCCTGACATTTCTATTTAAATATTGTTATTAATTCCACTTTTCTTGGCACCTTTATGATACAAACTACTTCCTTTTTAAAATGGCAAAGATCTCGATGCAATCTTTATGCTGTTACATGATACATACGCAGTAAGTCCAAGTATCCATGAATACGTGTTGAACCTTCCCTGAATACCACAGTATAAAATTACAGATGCATTTTGCATTCTGAAATGTGTTCCCCATTCAGGGCCTACTTCTTTGTAAAAACCAAATGTTCTACCCTTTAAGTTTAAAAATGCTGCGATTCCATAATACCAAAGAAATTCATAGTCTAAGCACGGAGAGGGGGAACTATCACTGCTAATTATAAGAAGAAGCTCTTGTAAGTGATATACTTCTTATGCCTGGCTTTTAAAATATCTACTTGTTAATTTTTTTCCTCAAAAATGTCTTGCATGAGAGACAGACCGAGAGAGAGAGAGAGAGAGAGAGAGACAGAGAGAGAGAATACAGTTGAGTAGTTCCATTTTCATCTACCCATAAAAGGAGCATGTAACTGGTAATCTTCTGGGTTTTACCCCAGTAAGTAGAAATTTGAAGGCCAAGATTCCCAATCTAACCATGATAGTAAAGGGGGTTTTATTTATTTTTATTTTTTGTATCAAATGTGGTGAAAGAGTCATCTCACTAGAGTTTACCCTGAGCACCAGATTGCGCCACTGTTGTGTGCCCAGTGTGCTGAAAAACACCCAGTTATCCTGTGCTCATGTGACAGGCACAGAGTTAAATGAGCCTTTAAAATTATTTAATGTAATTGACTTATTTCCGAAGAAGTCTTGCTCCTCCTATCTGTGAATTTTCTGTATTTGTTTGTCTAGAGCTTGGTTATTTTTTAAAACTTATTTGGAGTAGTTTTAGGTTCATGGAAAATTTGAGTGGAAGAGGAAGAAAAAGAAATTTCCCAGATAGTCCTGCTCAGACCCACCCCCTGCTTATTCCCATCTTAAACATCTCCCCTTTCTCCTGCCCCCATCCCCAGGTGGTACATGAGCTACATGAGGTACGTGAGTTGTGTCATAGAATTAATCAAACGTTCTTCAAAACTCTGGATCCTTTAAAAACGGTTTCAACAAACTAATCACTTGCCCTTTAAAATAGCTTTTGATGCATATGGGAGTTTCTGAAACATGAAACTGCATACCAGATACAGGGTGCGAAAGGTCCCTTTGTTTATTTGCTTCTTACTGAAATGTGTATTACTCGTTTAATAGCTGCAGAGCTTTGAGTGTTATATTTGATTCTGGAGAAGTGTATGGCTAAAAATGCAGACTCGAAGTGACATATTGATAACTTCAAAAATATTCATCTTTCTCAAGAGTTCTTTACAAAGTAAAAGCTCTGTCCTTTCACCTTTGCAAGCTGTGTATCTCCACCCGTGTTCCTGAACCTCTGTCAACTTGCCCTTACCCACACTAAAAAGGAAGGACACTCATCCTTGATCTTCCATGTTTTCTAATCTTCCTCTCCTCCCTTTCTGCTGAACTTTCAAACACAAAGGGCCTTAGCACAGCCTGCTTGCTGCCATCACACCCACCGACTGAGCGATTTCAAAAGCAGAAATTTGTTTTCTGGCAGTTCTAGAGATCTTGGAAGTCTAAGATCAAGGTAGCAGCAGGAAAGTCTTCCTCTGAGTCCTCCTTCTTGGTTTGCAGATGGTCACCCTCTTGCTGCCTCCTCAACATGAGGAGAGAAGTTGACTCTGTATCTGTGACCCTGTGTCCGTGTATGTCCAAATTCTCTCTTTGTGTAAGGGTATTCATCAGATCGGCTTAAAATCCACTCTGACAACGTCTTTTAATTTAAATACCTCTGGAAAGACCCTATTTATTAGATAAATTCAATCAGATTCTGAGCTGCTGGAGCAACTGGCTGCAATACAGGATTTTTTATTTTGTTTTTTTGGATGGAGAGGGACACAGTTGACCCTGTAATAGAGAGCAGATGGGAGAAAGAGGCTGGTCAATTTACGTTTTATAAATCTAACTCAGGGACAAATGTATGAATTCAGTGACGAGCTTATTCCTTTTGCACAGATAGAATTTCTCATTTTGGAACTGAAAAGTATACCTGTGTCACAGAAGAGGAGGTCGACTCCTGCCGAGATTACCTGAGAATGTTGTCTTTCACCATTGGATCTCTCTGAGGGCCCGAAGTGAATTAGAGAGACACACAGGGGAAAAAAGGTGATATCCAAAGCTCTGTCCAAAGTCTGACGGAACGGGAGATTTCATGAAACCAAGGCTGAGAAAGTCTACAATCTGTTGGCTCAAGTGGGAAGTACTCAAGAGGTTTCTTAGCCAGACCCCCAAGTGAGTGTTCCCTCCATTTAAGTTAGAAAACACAATACTGAAAGGAAAACCCGCATAATGAGATTCCATCTAATTCTAAGATAAAACAAAGCAAGAGCTTGCCTGAACTTCGAACTTTTCATGAGAACTTAGCGTATTATTATTGGAGGTTTTATGAACTTGAAAATGCTACTGGTGTTAAATCAGGCCTATTTGTGGGTCATAATTGGGTGGTTACCAATGTTCTTTCAAAAGCACTTTGGGCCTATGCGTTTTTAAAACAAATCTTCTAGCATAATGTGTAAAGATAAACATAGAATTCAGGTTTTAAATGCGATGAAACAAGTTCATAGAAATGAAGAAACTTACTGGTTTTTACTGCCTCACTGATGAGACATTCAGAACTAAAACTCAGTATTTGTTGTCAAAGTCCCGGATTTCCTTTGTTTCTCCCTACCTCTCAGGGGAAAATAGTATTTTAATCCATATATTGAAGAATAAATAATCGTTTTTAAAACCTTATTCTTGAAACTTGTATCTTAACCATGCCCCCCCCCCCCCCCGCCAGTTTTTGAATGAATAGTGAAAAGAAAGAGAAACAGGTCATGGTACTCATAAGTTCCCCGACCTTATTCTTGAAATAAAGTTATTCTTATTTTTGAATTATTTGTTAACTGTACCCTACAGTTTTTGAAAGAATAATGAAAATAAATAGGAACAGTGGTCATAGAACCCACGACGTTCCCATTCCACAAATGGAATCCTAAGGGAACCAAGTCACCACTGCGCCACCTAGTGGCAGCATTCTCTAATTGGCGGTTAAGTAGCATCTTGAAAAAACAATTTGAAATTTAAAGACAAAAGCAGGCGCATCTCCTCAGTTTATTATCCCGTACTGACTTTGGGAAGGTCAGAATAAGGTTCTCTTAAATGTGCTGGGTGGAGTGTAGATATCAGAGCCTGAAATCCAGGGCTTCGGGTTCCAGCCTTTGGGCCACGTTGGAGATCAGTCTGACTGAAGTTTAGAGGTAATATGTAGAATCACATGATTATTAAGTTATTGCACAATAAAAAAATCCACTAGGTCAGTGGTCCCCAGCCTTTTTGGGGGTTTGAGGGCTGTAGGTGTCTGGAGATAACTTGTAATGCAGTAGGGTTGGAGGACAGCTTTGCAATGGCCGCGGGGGGGGGGGGGGGGACGACCCGGAAGTGAAACTCCCTGCCTCTTGTCAATCAGCAGTGGCTTAGAAGCTGATAGGGTCGCGCTGACAGGTGGTGGGGCTTTGCTCTTCCTCACCTGTTAGCCTCAGCTCCTCTGTCCTGAGAACGCTTGCCGTGGGCCCCGGAACTTCCCTGTCACCTGCCGTGGGCCCCGGAACTTCCCTGTCGCTCTCCGTTACAGAGGACTACCTCCCAAACTCCCGAGCTGAAACACGAGTTTTTCCGTGCTAAGTCCTCTTGCCTCTCACCTTCCGGTCGCGTGTAGTTCTGCCGCTCCTCCGTTCCCTTCACCTCCATAACCAGAGCTGACTCCTCCATGTGGATTAAAACTTAACGATTCTCCCTTTCCTTAGCCTTTCCCCTTTCAATTCCCCTTCTCTCTGCTTCCTTGTCTTCCCCCTTTCCTTTCTTTGCTCTCTCCTTTTGATGATTTGATGCATTCTTCAGGAATCAGTTACACGTTCTTGCTTGATCCAGACCCTTCCACGAGAAAAATCTACCCATCCATCTTAGGCTTCACGATAAGGTAAAATCTTCCGATGCGAGGCCTGTGCTTCAACCGCTGCATCGCTAAACAGAACACAGGCAGAATGAAATGTTAACTGAAGTACTACTTGAATGGCATAACTATTTCAGGGACTGTCCAAGACTTAAATACCAAATATACTATTAAAATTCACATTAGTTTTGCTTTTGTTCTTCTCCGTTGGCCTGTCTGTAGTTTATTTCCATATAACTTGTGTGTGGAAATACAGACTATAGACAAGCCTAGGCTCGCTTAGAGTTTTGTGGATCTGCATATCAGAAATTATGAGATACACTATATGAAATCTTGCCTTTGCTGAAAAGTGACTGACTGTATGTGTCAGAAACTAAAACTTGTCGAGTCTAGCATAATATCTCCTCCACATATTGTTCTGTTCTCCCACACAGCAATTTTAAATACAGCTTTTCAAAAGTTGAATGCTAGAAATTTGCATGCTGGTTCTATTAGGGAAAATGGTCAGATCCTATTCATGCTGAAATAAGCTAAATGGGTGAGATGCTGTGACACTTTAGCACTTGGTTTCAAGTTAAGAGAACTGAGTTGGTATTAAAATTGGCTTCCAGTGCTGGATCTTTTCTTTAAAAAATGATAGGGTCTGGTTTAGAAAAACTCAACGTATCCTGTTATCATCACCTCTACTAATCTGGAAAAACACTAAAGAGAAAGGAAATGTAAAGTCTCAACCTAAAAAATATATGAAAAGAGCAGAGACTATTTTTGAGCATGTTGGTATATTTCAAGGACAACTAAATCAATTACTAACAATTCTAACGAACTATTACTAACTGTTCATTAACAATGGAACACCAAACTTTGAAACTGAGGTAGTGGGCAAGTAAAAGTTTAAATTCAATGACAGAAGAAACATGACTCATATTATACAATACCTTTTTTGATTGTTTTTGAATCTACCAGTATAATTGTTTTAATATTTTTTATAAAGGACTTGAAAGTCAAAACAGGATATGATCCTAAATTGCTTCCCTTTCAGATAAAGCAGCATTGCACAAAGTATATATATATATATAAAAAGTAGGACTGGTTTTTGTAGTCATTGACCTCAGGAGGGAATATCTTATTCATTGACTTTTCCCCCACAATGACTTTATCAGAATGAATTCATTAAAAAATGAAGTGGATAGGCTTTTGTTAGCCAGCCTAGTGAGTACAGAACCACACCTACAAAACCATACCATTTAATAAGACACGCACATTTCACTAAGTATTCATCGAACAAGATTTCATGTAAGTCTTTGTGTAAAGTGGTGAGGTATATAGACATGAACTTAACATCTTAGTATATCAAACAATGGATTTAGTTGTAAATGATTCACATGAAATTCTCTAAACATTCACATCAGAAAAGTAGCATTAGCATTTTCATGGTGTTCAGGCCCCAGAATATAGTTTATATGTGAACACATACATGCTAACGATTTCTTCTTGTATTGAAATATATTTGGTTTTTTTTTTTTTTTGCTATAATTGGTTCTCCATTGGAGAAAGAAATAGAATCTCTTATAGACACTCAACAAGAAGTCATAATCCTTTGTAAGCTAACACAGAATGTAAAACCTATGTCAGCTCAGCCTGTGCTGATTATTTGATGCTGAAAAGGTATGTTTCTACTTATTTTTTAAAAAATGTTTCTTTCTCTTTCATCATGAGAAAATATTCTTAAAGCCATAAATGAATACTACCCTTTTTGGGTATTGATCTAGCAATAGGTAGAACTTTTAAGTTTTAGTTAAAAAATACTTCAAGAAAGAAAATACCAACGATACAGGTAAATTCTGAATTTTGCTGCTCTTGTGGGGCATATGAGACAAATGGCTCAGTGTCGATGAGCCTTTACCTAGCCCATTTCATTAAAGAATTCCACAACTTGGAACAGATTGGGTCTGTTCCTTCCCTTACTCATTCACAAAGGTGTATGGGAGGAATTGTTAGGTGTGAGATGTCCTACATGACTCAAAGAGAAATATGCAAAAGACTGTAGTCTCAAATAGGTTGCTTCTGGTGAAATCCCAAGTGAAAATGCATCGAATATTTGACATGAAGTGATGGTTACGTTCAGAAAGCCGTGGATGCATGGCCGGGCCAAGGTCGGAAGAGAAGAAAAAGATTTTCAGACGATGGGATCAGAGTTTGTGTGATGGGAGTCAAGTTAGAGGTAGATATTTAAGAAAAGATGTGATCTGGATTTGCAAATACGGGTGGGAAGACTTACTGCTCTTGAAAGCTCAAAAACAGTTAACTGAAGAAACACAGGCATGCATTGTAACAGAACCTGTGAAATGGAGAGGCATATCCCAAATAGCTTTTAAAATTGACATGTGGATATGTGATGATGTGCCCTGTTGATAATGAAGAAATAGATGTCTGAATCTTTATATTTATGTACAAATTCTGTGTATGCAAGATGGTACCAAGCAAATTTATGTGTGGAGAATCCTTTTCTGTATTGAACATTTTTACAGAGTCTGAAAAGACACTTTGAGTTAGAGAGTTGCCGACTTTTGCTTTGTTAGAGAAAATGAACCTAAGATTAAGTCACATATGCTGAGTTATAAATAAATCAAATTCAAAATGTGCATTGATAGGATCATTGGGTAGCGGAAGGCCAACATGTCACACGTGTGTGAGCCCGCCCCATCTTTGAGTCCAGCATTTCTTACTAGTGCAAGTTTCACCTTGAAAAATGCAGTATCCTCTCCATTCATTATTCCTAGTTAAGACCATTTGTCTTAACTGGGATTAAGGCTTGGACCTGGAATGGCCCCCCGAAGCCTCACATTGGGAAGGTGGTTTCGTTTGCTATTAGGTAGTGGAGCCTGGTTGGAAGGGACAGATCACTGGGGATTGAGGTGGAAGGGGCAGGACACTGGAAAATGACCTGTGATATTTGCTAGCTCTGTCCTTTCTCACTTTCTTGGCTTCCTGTCTGCTCTGAGATGTCTCCAGGGAGGCCTCCACCCTGTTCTTTCACATTACCAGCTACCCATGAAGAGTCTGAGACCTTCTAAAACTGAGCTAATCTAAACTTTTCTCCCTTAAGTTGTGTGTGCTAGGTATTGTATCTCAGCAACCAGGATGCACACTTTTTATATGAAAAAAGGAACCATAACTTCTAGCCATTTGCTTCCTGTTGTATAACCAACGCCTCCTTTATGAAATTCCAAAAGCAGATATGATCACCTACAACCAAAATGCCTTAAAACAAAATGGATTCATTATAGCAGTTTACCAAAGTGACAACTAATATATTAATCAATTCAAAGTGACATTGATTTGAAGTCATCTGATTAATAGAAGAGCTCTGGATTTTAATTTCATACCTATGGAAGTGGCCATTTTTAATGTGTGAAAGGGCTTAAATCAAGACCCCAGCACCCCACATGGCATCTCAGGACAGGTCCCTGGGCAGGAAGTAATGGTCTAATCCCGATTCTGAAATTCTGTGGTTAGAAAAAAATCTCAAGTAGTTCATTTCTTCCCCGGGCTTGGCTTTACTTGTGTCGCCTATAAAGTGGAGTCAGACTGAATGTTTGCAGCCCCACGGAGTCAGGATATAACGCTCATCACAGGATGAATTTAAAGCCTTTTGTTTTTAGTGTCTTTTACCAAACCAAGTAAGCATGCTTGCTATCTCTTGTTCAAATGATAGTATTAATTAGTGTGTCCAAAATACGATAGGTAGAGGGGAGTGGTATTCTTTAACCTAGGGCTTTAGAGAAAGAGTGCACAGCGCACACAGCTCTCACGTCATTCCTCTTGACTGGCGAACGTGTTTACTTTGAATTTCTGCTTGAAGCCTCATCATCACAGCAAGAAGCATTGCGGCAAAGATTTTTTTTTTTTCCATCAGAGCTGTTTGTCTAGCAGATTACTCTTTAGGCTGTTGAAATGAAAGTGTCTGGTGTGACACGCAGGCATGATTGAGCTTGAGCAGGACTTGCCTTTGAGATGTGGGTTTATTGGACTCCAAGGAGTACAGTGTCAGATCTTGGCCTGTTCCTTCCTGCTAGATGCCTGCATTTCTGGATTCCTTTGCTTTGTCTTGATTTTTTAAAAAAAATATCTCACATCGCCTCCATATTAATAAAAAGGATTTATGGTGTCTGCTTCATTCCACAGCAGCATCACAGCCATCCTGCCACACAGGTGGTCCACAGGCATAGCACTTCACAGCCCATGCTCCTTGGTCACTACCCATTTTCCAAGTCTCTCACTGAGAACCGTCTCAGTCACTGAGCACCTCAGTCACTTCCAGGAAGATAATGTTTAACTGAAAGTGTAATTTCTACCTAATGAGCAAGCAAGTGACGTGGCCAAACTCTGGAGTTGTTTCTCTTCAGTGGTGGCACGTCATGTCTGCCTGGATGTTTTGCTCCCAGTAAAAAAACCCTTGACTGGATTTTGACTGGCCATATGCCATTCATTGTCTTTGGAAAGCTCACAATGTTTTCTAAAGCTTCGGTCATAAATCTAGCTAGAACCTGGGGAGAAATTTCGTAGCCATTGACTGCTGGGATTGATTCAAATCATGCCAAGTCTAAAACATGAAGCCAGTAGGTGTCAAAGTTGATGAGTTTTGATTGATTTTGTAATGTTCGCATTGAGGTCTAAGTTTATTTTGGAGACCTAATCACCGTAACACAGAATTGGTGTAAGTAACTGGGTTTCCCCTCATGCTGACCTTCACTCAGCCAATGCATTCTGGGGCTGCTACTTTCTTAGTGGGTTCATCATTGCTTTTGTTTTAGTAAGTGTTCATGCCCTGGCACCTTGAGGATGTTGCTTGTTGTGTGAGCTTGGGCAAGAAAGTTTCCACCTCAGAGACAATGTTTTGTAAGTCAGGTGTAAGTCTAAACTAAACCCGTTTTCCTGTTTTCCTAATTTGCACTACTATTTGCAGGACTAAAGGCCATCTTCAGCTGGTACTTTTAATAATTTTTGACCCACAGTTTTAACCCTGTAATTTAAAACGTGTAGTATTAATAAATGCATACATACACAGAAGTAAAAACAAGTGTATAGGTTTGTTCCTCCAACTACTCAAATCTTTTCCCAGACAAATCCTATTACTAGCTTCACATGTGTACTTCAGGGAATTTTTAAATATGCACATGTTTACAGATTGCTTGCTTTTTCTGAAGGATACTTCGATTATTTTCAATGCTGTGATATTACAGACCACTTCACCAGGAGGGTACTCTTGAATGTACTACAGGGCACACATGCACTACTTTAGCTACAAAATTTCTGGAAGTAGATAGAGTGTGAACATGGGAATAATGTGAGACTTTACTCCTACTCCCTGATGACACTCAGTTATGTGCATCCCAGATACTTTGGTATTCTTTGTTTTGTGATCATTAAATTGAGTTTTTAATGTATTTCATAGATTCTTCATAGACCTGTAGTTTCTACAGAAGTCTATTGTTTAATTTTCAATTATTCCTAGACTTTTCTCATCAGCAAACACACTCTGTAAGACTTTAGCTTTGGACTTTTTATATAGACTAGCATATAGATTGATGAGTGTCTCATGTGCACTGAAAAAATGTTTACTTTCCAAATGTTTGGCACAGTTCTCTCCAATCTTAATTGTAGGTCCAACTGTCTGATAATGTTCAGATTTTTATGCATTCCTACAGATATTTGCTATGTGTTAACTCATTTGCAGAGAAAGGAGTATTAAAAGCATTAAGCATTAGGACTGTGGAGTTATTTAATTTCTTATTTTACTTAGCTCACTTTTTCTTCATGTACTTTGAGCCATGATTGTTCAGCACACCCCTTTGCAGGGCCATTAGCTCTAGGTTTTGATGTATTGACACTTAGCAATTACTCAATTTTCCTTTTCACCTCTGTAATACTCCAGTCTCAAAGTATCCTTTGTCTGAGATGAAAATATCCATGACTTACAGTGTACTGACTCACGCTGGCAGTTTATATGGTTCTATATTTTTCATGCTCTGATTTACAGTCTCTACAGAACTTAAGGGTGACTTTCTAGGCAGAGTTTTTTCTTTCTGTATTGTACTGGGGATCAAGCCCAATACATCCAGCCTTTTATATGATTGTCTTTTGAGTCCGGGTATCACTAAATTGCAGACTTTGAACTAGTGATCCTCCTGCTTCAGCCTCCCGAGCAGCTAAAATTACAGGCGTATACCACTACAGGGATCTATAGATGGGTTTTTGTTCAGTCTGACAGCCTCAATCTTTTAATTAGATAGGGTGTTTACACTGATTTAAGCAGACGGCTGTGACTGAGTTCTTCTCCAGCATGTTGCTATTTGTTTGCTCTTATTCTCGTGTTGTCATCATTCTTCCATTCTATTTCTTTTCATGTAATTAATACTTGTTAGTCTTCCATTTAGATTTCTGCAGTGACTACTTAGATCTACCCTTTTTTACCCTACTTATAGCCATTGCTCTACAAAGCACAGCAGCATCCTCATTTTTCCTGTTAGTAGAACACTTCTCATGAAATGCAAAAACCTTAAAAAAGCACATTGTAATTAATTTCTTTATTAGAACATTACATATATACTTACTTTGTAACACTTTCCGTGCAATGTCATTTCTCTTATAAAAATGAAAAGCGTATGTTCCTTTACATTTATTAACGTATTTAAAATTTCCAGTGGTATTCATTTTTCCTGTTCATCTTTCAATCTGATATAATTGCCTCTTAGTCTAAATAAAATCCGTCAGCCTTCCTTACAGTGTAACAGTACTAGATATGAAGAAACTCATTCTGATTATATGAAAATATTTTACTTTACCATAACTTGAGGAACATGATCACTGGATATAGAATTGTGCATTCCATTTCCTTTTACTTCCATTATATAACTAATTTTTCTTTTACATTTTAATGTCTCATTTCAATGTCCTTCAGCTTCCGTTGTTTGCCATTGTTTTTTTGGTAGATTGTTTCCCTCTCTGATTTTCAATTTTTTTTCTCTTTTCTTGGCTTTACAAAAGTTTGATTACAATAAGGTTGAATATAGTTGGAGGGTATTTATCTTACTTAGAATTGGTTGAGTTTCTCTGATCTGAGCCTGTAGAAATTCTTATTTTCATTATATTAATACTTTTAACTTTTATTACACACAAATTTCTGCTGTATTTCTTTTATTTCTCATGTAGCAGATTGTTTGGTACTATTTGCATGGCACAGTCCTCATTTGGTTTTGATTTTTCTTTTTTTATCATCCTGGATCATTTCAGTTATTGTATCTTCAAGTTCATTAATTGCTTTATTTGCAGGAATCCAGTCCCCCAATATGTATTTTAGCAAGTTTTGCCTCATATATTTTATTTTATAGCTCTAAACTCTTTACTGTTTCTTTTTTTATTAGTTCTATTTTTCCTGCTATTTCTAGTTGTTTAAGTCTGAAAAATATTTTAGTAGCTGCTTAAAGATTAGTAGCTGTTTTAAAACTGTTTTTAAAACTGGAATATTATTCGTCTGTAAAGACCGATAGGTTGGAGGTTTTTGTAAGCAAATGGAGGCAACTTGAGACCATCATGCTTAGTGAAGTGAGTCAGAAGCAGAAGGTGAAACAGCGAATGGTTTCTCTGATATGAGAAACCCAGGTCACAATTATCTCAGGAACGTAAGGTGAAAAATAGTGGGAACTGGGGGGAGGAGGGCCTAAAGGAGAGAAGGACACATCTTTTAACCTTGCCAAGATATGTATATGTATTGCACACTATGCTCAAGATCACTGGAAACTTCAAATTTTGCACTTATACATATCAATAAAATGGGGAGAGACTGATTGGTGATGGTGTTGGTGGTGCTGGTGGTGGGGGTGGCCGTGAATTACTGTTTCTCTCAGCATGCTGTCAAGCTCCTGGACTCAAGTGGGCCTGACACTTCAGCCTCGCATGTACCACTGTATCCAACAGAATGACTTTACCTGCTTGTACTAAGTCATATGAGTTTTTAGGTGAATTGTATGTTGTAGTGTGTGTTACATTAGCTGCTGATAAAGTCTCTGTTTTGTTCTGTCGTTTCAGTAACAGACCTTTTTGGTCTTGTGTGTGCATGTGTGTGTGTGTCCATGTCCTGTTTAAGTTCTGCCTTTAGCCTGGGAATAAGGGCAGGCTCATTTGGTGTGTGTTTATTGATCCTAAACTGTGGCCTCTCTGAGGTCTCCGGGGAACATACAGTATGTTTCTGGAGGTTGCTGCTCACTGGGATCTCCCAGTCCTGTGCAGCCTTTGGTGTGAGTCCTCCGGCAGTTGGTGTAGCCTAGGCCTTGAGGACAATCCACCTGCTTAGGTTCCGTCTGTCCACAAGCCCCAGATCTTCAGAAAATTCTCATTCTCCTGCCCCTGACGCTGTCCCCAGGTTTCACCTACTGTAGAGCAAACCCAAGTCCCAAACTCCAATTTTTACTTCTAGTTCTCTAAAACCACAGCACTATACTTCAGCGTCACTTACACATTTCAGATTTGAGAATGCCCCTCGGAGAAACCTAGGGAAATGTGGAGCTTACTCATGTATGTTTTTTCCTAAAACAGTAAACATCTACAATTTCAGTTAACAAGTGCCTAAAAACTATCATCTTATTGTCTCATAAATCTTGTCTGGTTTTGCAATTGTTAAGATTTTTTTTTTTCTAATTTCCTGGAAGTTTGCTCCGGTTTTGGGAAAAGTTTATGTGAAAACCACCCTATTTTCCTCTCTTGTCTTAGGTGATGATTTCTAGCTCCCTTCAGAGTATGCAAAGTGACTTTCTTAGCAATAAGGAATGCTTAAATTAATATATAGCAATTCAAAAACATTCTCACTGTCCTCCTTTTCACAAAAAAGTGAAGCAAGGCTGAAGTCCCAGAGATAGACATCTTTCACGAAACTGTCGGTGGCAATGACCTGCTTGCCTCATAGTCTGACTGAACCACTGTCGAACTCTGGATCACACATCTTGCGTAGTTCCATTTCTTGAGAACCAATGATGTTTTCCATGGAGAACTGCACAGGTCCTTCAATCCCTTCTGTAGATAGGTTATTGCTAAGCCATTGAGACCGTGAACATAACAGGAAATTGTATTTATGAGCAATCTCCTACCCTACTGACCTTCTCACAGTTCCCAGACCTGACTTGAGTGCGTACGACTGGGCTTCTTGGTAGAGGCTAAATCGGGTGTCTGAGTAGTGTAGTGACGCAGTAAGACGGGATGAGAGCCTGAAATCCCTATGTCATTCACCTCTGATTGACAGCGTCAACATCCTCCACCACAGTGGTGCCCAATCTTTTGTTTGGCACCAGGGATCATTTTCACAGAGAATAATTTGTCCATGGGAGCAGCAGGGAGGAGGGGTTACATCACTGACTCGGCTCCACCTCAGATCATCAGGCAGTAGAGACTAGAAGACTCTAGTACCATTGCTGATCTGACAGGAGGTGAAACTCAGGGTTAATGCCAGCAGTGGGGGGACATTTGTAGATAAGGAATAAACTTCTTACACCGGACTGCTGCTTCCCTAGTGCTGTGTGCCCTGTTTCAACCAGGCTCAGGAGTTGAGGATGTTTACTCCACCAGAAAAGAGAAACTATAACATAAATATGCAGTCAAATTGAACCGTAAGCAAGACAACTTTGACTAGCCAGTCACAGGCCAGGTGTATTCAGGGCAAAGGATTTGGACTTTAACAGTAAAGTAAGTAGGGGCTGGAGGAATGGCTCAGTGGTTAAAGCGCTTGCTTAGCAAGTGCTACATCAAGTGCTAAGTACCCGAGTTCGATTCCCCAGCACCACATAAGCTGGGCGTGGTGGCACAATCCTGAAATCTCAGCACTCGGGAGGCCGAGGCAGAAGGATTGTCCTGAATCCAAAGCCAGCCCGGACTCCATAGTGAGTTCAGGACCAAGCATGGGCTGCAGAGCGAGACCCTGTCTCAAAAAATCGAAGGTAAAGCAACCATTCTCAGGCCACTCCTCAGGCTAACCTATTCACATTTGTGACATCGGTTATTCCTGAAGTATTATCACCAAAAGTAAAGAAAGAGAAAGATATGCCAGGTGCTGTACACTCACCGTATCTTTCTGTCTTGTTCAATAACCACCACCTCCCAGTGAAGAAGCAATTCGTTTTGACTTACACATAATGAAAACTGAGTTTTCAGTAAATCCAGCAACTTGCTCAAGGTCAAAAAGCAGGAATTTAAATATTTGTGTCTATCTACCTCCAAAATTACTTTTCCAATACACCACAGGTTGCATTATTTTATGAGGGTATAAATTTACCTTCCTGTCTTGTCAGAGATTGCAAAGAATGTATTAACAAAGAACTTTTATTTTTAGAGGAATTAGCTTTCAGTAATTTTCCAGTAAAAATTATCTCTAACGTGTAGAGACAAAGGTTTCCATATCTGCAGAGTTCTTTTTTTAAGTTATAAAATTAGACTTGTTCCTACCAAAGTAACCACAGTTTAAATTTTTTTTCTCCACTTGAGATAATGTTATTTAGCATTTTCTTTGCCTTTTGTGAGAATGGAAAACAATAGTTCTCTCGCTTGATTTAATATCATTATGTCCGACAACACAGTTAACAAAGCATCTGCTAATATATCAAGGATTTTCAAGCTCTGTGTATCTCAAGGCCGTTAATGAAGTCAGCAAACTAGAAGCTTCAGAGCCAAATATTCGAGGGTTGTGACCGGGAGATCTCTCGACTCTAGAGTCACTGGGTGCTTATTGTGAAGCAAGAAGTACAAATAGCTTTTTATTTGCTTTCTCTTCCAGATGCACAACCCAGTTGTAGCCGACAGCCTTCCCACTGTGGGGACAGAACTCCCACACTTTAAAGGAGAGTTTTCTTTTGTCTCATGGGTTCAGCGGTTTCAGTTCATGGCTGGATGGCTGTCTCCAAGGCAGAAACTTCCTGGCAGATGGTTGTAGTAGGAGAAAGGTGCTCAACCTATGACAGCCAGGAAGCAGAGAGCAAGGGAAGAGGCAGAGATATGTACCCCTCAATGGCATGTCCCCATTCGTCGACTTCTCTAGTTAGGCTCTGCCTCCTAAGACACCATTCAGCTAATTAAGCTCATCTTTGGATTAATTGTAGATGAGGTTGGTCATGGCCCATCACCTCTCTGGGCCCCGCCTCTAAAGACTACTGCCTGGGGATCAAGCTACTATACGTGAGTCTTTGAAGGACCCTTCGTATTTAAACCCTAACATTAGGAAACAAGGATCACAGCAAATAGGTGAGGTACTAACAGACATGAAAGAGTGAACAACCGGGAGCTGTGGTACATGCCTGTCCTTCCAGATATCTAGGAAGCTGAGGTGGGCAGAACCCTTGAGCCCAGGGCTTCAGACCAAGCATGAGCAACATAGAGAGATCCTGTCTCCAAACAAGGAGATTTTTTAAAAAGCTTATTTTAGAGTTTATAATTAGGAAAAAATCAAAATCAAAGATCCCTTTGTGCCTGCCATATGTGTGAAATCAGCAATTGCTACACATCATAGAGAAAATCATTACTCATAATGACTCTAATATTTCAAAGTCTATTTTCTCTAATTGCATTATTCTTTATTTGCATTTTAAATAATCATGTGTTACCACAATTTATTTGATATGCACAACTTTTCATAACTAATGTTTTCTGTGAATTTCTTAATTTGAAGAAATTTTTAAAAATTATTTTATTATTTTTCTGTTTTGCTTCCCATAGCTTAGAGAGTTCTTTTTTATATTGTGTTCATTTATGTCTTGATATGATAACTATGATAAAAGCTGGCAAGTGTTTTGTTTTAACTTAATTTTATACACTGTGTTGGTAAATAAAACATGGAAACATACACATCACAGAAAAGAGAATAGAAAGTGTGAAGTAGAATATATACATTGGAGAGAAAATAGAAAATATATTTTTCTGAAATGAAATATTATTAATAATGGATTTATTTCCATGTTGGCAAATTTTACATGTACCTTAAAATGAGTGATTTTTTTTTCTTCAAATTAAGGGTCACACAATATTTTATATCTAATATGTGAATTACAAAGATTTAAGGCAAAGACATTTGTCATAACAGTTAATCATTTCCATATTTTAGCATGATGATTATTCCCCCTGTAGACAACAAAACATTTTTTTAATCAAACTTAAATGATAGTTTGAAAATTATGCAGCTGCAGAATTGGAGCCAATGCTGTGAGGAATTTTTGTGTTGTCACAATGTCTTTGCTGTTTGCCTGACTGGTACTATTCTTGTCATTTCCCTCAGTAAGAACAAAATGAGTCTGATGGGCCGGGCTTCACATGAACTATTAATGAGGAATGTTTTCTTGTCAAACAGAGTTCACAGTATCTGTAATGTGAGCAAGACAACTCATCATCGTGATGCAGGGAGCACGTCAAATACCAAAGGAAATGTCAAATATGTTAACGAAGTCAAGGAGGTGAATCTCACTGTGACCCGAAGTGCCTGGGAGGAAGGATCGTCCTGGCCCTGTTGGACAGCGCAGTGGAAGTGGTAGCTTGAGCACGGTGCAGTCTGAAAGTCAGTTAGGAAGCGGGGGCATGATCAGGGGTTGGCCTGTGGTGAAAGCCATGCTCATTGCCCCTGAGGAAACAGTACATTTTACCCAATCACTAAGTCAGATCTCTCAGTTTCTGCCTCCGTGTCCTTTCATGTTAAGGACGATAACCTTAAACGAAAGTGGGAAAGGTCAATGCTGTCCCTGTTAGAGTTTGGCCAAGAAGGAAGGAATTTATCCTTGGAAACTACACACTCCTGGGCAGCCGAAGATGGTATAGGGTATCAGAAGTCAGAAGAGAATTCAGTGCAGTAGAGAATCAAAGTGGAGGATGGAATTATGATATTCTGCATCAATGAGAAACGTAGAGGTGAATATTTTGGAGCCAGATGGTATGAGAACACACTGAGCAAGGTCCTGAGTATCATCTCGGGCACCTTGGGCAGAGTTTCAGCATCCATTCACCATTGCTTGCTTGGGAAGGAGAGCTTTTGGCCTCTTAACTTCTGAGAGTAAGTTGAGAAGTGAGTAGCCAATTGTAGTGTCAGAGTCCATCAGTCACACAATGGCTGGTACAACTCTACAGCGAAGCCTATCTGTGCTCATGGAGTTAAAAGAGTGAGGGCTCAGAAGCGATTGCAAAGTCAGATGCACACGTGAAATTCAAACACTCTGGTAGGCTCAGGCTGAAGAGACAAACCTGTGCAATGTACTGTGACTACTGTTCAGTCTTTCAAAAGGAAAAAGAATCTATGATATTATTTTTGACATTATACGAGCTGGTTTATCATGGCCTCGGATTTTGCTTTCATTAGTCCAAACCCACCTCTCTCCACGATGCATTAGTATTGCTGTGATTCCTAACACTCACTTAAATATGTGGAAACCCTTATGAACATATATGATCGCTCACGTCTTGAGTCAGGTGACTTTCAAAATGTCTGTGTATGTGATTTTTTTTTCTAGTGACATTTGTCGTGGAGGTTTCTGAATGACAGAGCACATAGAAATGAGTGTGTGACAAGGCAAATTATATGATACCTGTTATATGAATATGACGAATTGTAAAGGTCCTTGGTCTATGAAAACTGAAGAATGATGATCATTTTAGGATTTTATAAATCCTAAAAGCTTGTCATATGCTTTCATATGTATAATTTCTCTTCAAATAACTAACTTAGAGCCAAAATGTGAAAGTTAGGGTTTTATACCCTTTGTAATGGTACTGGAGCCACATTCCAGGCATTTGCTTATTGATAGAGTCATGTATTTATTCACTTACTTGTTTGTCTAGAGACAGGGCGTTGCTAAGTCACTAAGTTGCTTAGACTGGACTTGAATGTGCGGTCTTACTTCTCAACCTTCCACAGAGCCGGGATCTCAGGCAGGCGTTAGTCCGTTTCATGCATCCTACAGCTAGTAAGTACGAAGCTGGAAACAAAATCCTGTTTTTCTTAAGTACAAAGCTTTGATTGCTTGCCTCAGAAGAAGAGTGATAATAACAAATATAATGTAAATTCTTTGATGCCTGAATTCATATTGAAATCGAAATGGCAAAGGCCGCACTTAGTTGTTATCCAAGCTGGCTCAGTTCTCTTCTGGCTTCTCTTGCATTCAAGGATGCTTGTGCTTGCAGAATTGCTGGCCCTAAAAACTCCTGCCATGTTTTTGTGTGATGCCCTGGTCAGTTATGCATAGAAGCCTCAGGTCTGAATTTTGACTCTGCGTGATGCTTTGGGGTAGGTGCTAAGCGGTATGCTGTCCTTGGCTTTCCGTATTTCGTATTAGTACTAGATGTTCAGTGTAGGATCCGGCACTTGCTACTTCAAGAGTTGAAGGCCCACTCTGCTCAGCATTGTTCCTGGGTAGGACTTCAGCTCCCTGACAATATCTGCTGTTTCCTTACAGTCTGCTGTTTCCAAGAGGGGACTTGGAACAATGGCAAAGTAAATGGAAACTTGGGCGTTCATTTTTTATTAAATAAAAGTGTTATTTTTCTTGTGTATAAATGACAACACAGTAATTAGACGAGGCAGACATGGTTTTTACAATAATGAGTGAGGCATGCGGAAATCAACATTGGCAACACACGCAAATGGCTATACAGTAGGAAATGTGTGATGGTGGGTGAAGGACTCTACCAGCAGCCAGAAGCCCAATGTTCTAGAATAGGGTCTGGATCGGCCTCTTCCTTCCTCAGACAGGGGAAATGATTATTTCATTATCATGCCCTTTAGTTATGTAATTTGAAAAGGGTAGCAAATGTAACTATCACTAAGCATCTTATCTACATCTCTATCATCTATTGTCCATCTATCTGTCTATCTAGATATCTATATATTATCTACCTACCTATCTACCTACCCATCATCTGTGTCCAGATTTGCATTTTTTATGATGTATACTTATAACTTTAATTTTTATTTTTAGCTACATCAGAATATAGGACCTTTTTTCTGCCAAGGGTCATTTGCGTATTTATGACACCATCTGTACAAAATTATCAATTTAAAAATTAGCCAGCTATATTTGATAAAGTATTTGATTAACTCTGCCATATGTGATGGTTTCCTTGGCCAGGATGAACCATATGGCTCATGGGATAGATGCTCCCCATCCTTAATCTACATTTGTGATGATCTATATTTATATGTAAGTATTTACCCTGTGTATTTCATCCAACTCCTCTTTTAAGTGCTGAACTCTTAGGATTCTTCCTGAAGTTTTCAAAAGTCCCGTAGCGTGCAGGGACCATATCCTGTTTACTAGTTGTGCAGTAGATCTAGGAATAAAAGCTTTGGGATTATTTTGATCAGTTTGGTTGCAAAAGAAAACTAATAAAAACCTGTACCTTGACCTGGAAGAGAATTGGTGCTTAAAATGATCTTCCGCTTCATTCGTGTAACTTTCCATGTGTTGAAGATGCGCTTTCCAGGGTGGTGATACTAGGAAGTAGTGGGACTTCCATGAGATGAGACTGAGTGGGAAATTCTTGGGGCAAGAGGGGGTAGTGGGACCCCAGTACGTCTTTGGCTGCCTTAAGGTGATATCCTCAGTCCTATGCTCCTTCAACTTTCATCCTCAAAACTGCAAGTTAAATAAAGCTCTTTTCTTTATAGTGCTAGCATGCCTCAGGCATTTCATTGTAGTCATGTAAAACTGGCTAATCCGTTTTATAAATTAAATCACTTTGTGATGCAACTCTATGCATCTTATCACATTGGTCCCAACGCTTTGGTCTCTGCACTTTGAATTATTTTAGCCAGCTAGTTTGCTTAAAACTGAGTATTCTGAGAAATCATATTTTTAGCTTCAATATAAATGTGTTACTAGCATTGCTATTATTTTTGTAATAGCTACACTCATCTTTCCATTTCTGCTTTCTTAGTCTTTTTCTTTTTTTGTCATTAATGTTGGAACCACTTGAAAATCAAAGGGTTCCCCACAGCAGTGCCTTTCATACTGAAGGCCTTTCCCAGTCTCTCCTCTAAGTATTACTCAACATTCTACAAGTACAGATGAGAGATTCATCGGGGAGGATCCTGTGTGAGGCCTCAGTTTCAACCAGCTTGCTCCTACATATTCGCCATTAATTCAATTCCATGTGTGAGTGCATTAAGTCAGGAGGGACCCACATTGAAATTCTTCCAACCAAAGTGGTTAGGAAGACAGTGACGACTGTGACTAGGTTTGCTGTGTAGAAGTTTCTCTCCTTGAAGCTGAAGAAGACGCTATCGTATTTGCTTTTCTTCTGCTTAGCTCATCAGGAGAGAATTTTTTTTCTTTTCACAAAATGCATTTTGTTCATTTGACACATTTTCTTGAATTGATTGTAAGACCTCTTTATAAGTCACCACACAAGACTTAAGCAGGAAGAGTGAGCACTCTGGGCTTGTGAGGCAGTCATTGCAAAGCAATAAATATGAGTTTTGGCATTGACTCGGGACTTCTTTATGTATATTTGAATTAATCGTATAACTTTTTGTTTTTCTCACTTATCAAATGATGGAATTGAAGTGGAGGATCTTAAGTTTTCCTCTTGGACTGGAATTCTCATTCTATGCTTCACTGAAGCACAGTATTTTTTCTACCACTTATTCCTCGTGTTTATAGATGAGGTTTTGATTACTAAGCAAAAATATCAAACAAATTAAAAGAAAAGTTACTGACATCAAGCAAAGTGGTAGCACGTTGATAATTTTATAAAACAAGCTTTGGCTGTATAATTGACTTTTGCACAAAAGAGAGTAGTTCCTTCAGAAGCAGCTGGTGTGCCTCTGTTTGCTGCGGTTGCATTTGGTTTGAATCCCAGGGATAAATTCTAGTGCCTTATTTACATGCTGTGGGCCACTAAAATGAGAAATGGCCAAGTGCTTCAATTTGCAAAATATTATGCTGGGATCAGATTTTGGACTTAGCTACAATTTTAGGTGATTTCAACCCACAGGGCGATTTGCACTGAAGCAGTTATTTTCTCTAGAGTTGGTAAGAGAGAAAATTCTTTCTGGCTTATCCAATGAATTTTTGTACGAATGCTAACAGAATTGTGTGCACTTACCTCTCCCTTGTTTTTAACAAGGAATGTAAATTCTAGATTAATTGAACTTCAACGTTTCCTGATTCGTTTGCAAACCGTTTTCTTTCCCTTTTTCTTTTCTTTTTTTTTTTCTACAGGATGTTTTCACCCCAGAATGCAAATTTAAGGAATCCGTGTTTGAGAACTACTATGTCATTTACTCCTCCACGCTGTACCGCCAGCAGGAGTCAGGACGAGCTTGGTTTCTGGGACTCAATAAAGAAGGTCAGATTATGAAGGGGAACAGAGTGAAGAAAACCAAACCCTCATCACATTTTGTACCAAAACCCATTGAAGGTAGGAAGCTGACTTCTTTTCATCTTTAGACCTTGATCCATGTGCTGACCCAGTCCTACTCTTTGTCCCCTTGCTCTGTAGAATTAACAAATCTGGAATGTAACAAATCAGAACAGAGAACAGCGTACACAATAATACTTTTTTTCCATCGAGAGACAGAGAGTGGAATGTAAAAAAGACAATTTTGTTGCAAACACTTGGTACTTCAAAAATATTCCGGAGTGTGAAAACTGAAAGTCTGTAGGAGCTAAAATATAAGGTAGTTGCCATTTCGAATGTAATTTTTTCTTTGGTGAACATAATAATGTAATAACTCCAGGGAACACTCTGGAAAATCAATAATATTACTTCAGTACTTGATAGTTCACAAAGGCTTTCAGAAATATCCTAGTCTCTACATCTCTGTGAGCAAATTTAACACGATAGTGCATTAGTTTTTCTTTTTTTTAAGGGGAGAAAAGCATAGAAAAGCTTTCTGTGATCAATAAACACCTGCAGCATTCAGTTTGAAACTTTTCAGTACAGTCTATAATCTACCTTCCCTTAATCGTTGCATGTAATGTTCACTTATTTCAAATTGGCCAGTGAATTAAAACCATTTTGGGCAACTATGTTGTTTTCATGGAAGTTTCTTAACTAATACGACAGCATAGCATCTGAATGACCACATATACTAAATTCAGTGATGCTTTTTACTACAGGCCAAATAATCATAATCAGGATATTTATCAATATATATTATCAACTCTGTGACTTAATCTTGCTGTCTTCTCAATACCTCATGAGTTGTGGTCAGCCAGCCGGTGTATACGATGTCTGCTGCACAGTATATAGAACACATGACTGCAAAAGTCAACATACATCTAGGCCAACAAGTGTTGACCGAAGCCATGGGAGGCACTCAAACCTATTCTTACACCTGTGTCTTCAGCCACGCAAAGGGAGCATTCTTTCCCACAATGTCTCTTTACTGCTATGGCTGGCATGATCTTTATCCTGCTGCCCTAATTTCGTCCACCCCATAGGCCTCCTGAAAAATTCCATTTAACCATTATAAAGGATTAACTCAAGAGTCACTGCTTCCATGACAGCCATCTTGCTTTTCTTCAAGAAGAATTAAGCATTTCGCCTTCTTGTTAATCTAGACATTTCTGTTCAGTGGAAAATGTTCCATTTTATCCAATTCACCAACTGTTCTTGATGCTTCTTTTTCACGGTCAGCTCACAAAATGTTCAAAATGTATTTCACTACTACCACAGGAATGTACATTGGCACTGAATGTGTACTTGTGCTTAGGATCCACTTAGCTTCCCTCTCATAAGCAGAGCATGGAGAAGGAAGAGGAGGGATAATCCAGTTCCAAAGGTCTACTAGTTTTTCTTTTACCTTTTCTAGATTGTCCCCAACAAACTACCAACAGGCCTGCCGCGGGAAGCCAGTCATGTAGTCTTTATGTTTAACAACTACATACCAAGTTAGTGATTCAGGTATCATGGCAGGATGAATTTTGGAACAACTCAAAATTCTGTCTTGGTCTTGCATGGTCTTTACTTTGAATTTCTTAAATGCTATTTTTAGTTGATTGATTTGATATATAATTTTAGATTATTTACTTTTGATTTTTATGATTTCCTTATGTTCTTGGGGAAAAAAATAGTCTGTCCTAAATCAGATGTACAATTACCTGGATTTAGTTCCAAGGGTTTTTGGCTCTTTAACTTGTAGGAATTAAAACTGAGATGTGAAAAGTTTGTGTAAAGAATGAGCCAAGAATCCCGTCTGAGGGTGAAAACAGCTGAATTTTTGGTTGTAGACCAAAGACTTTATTATAATTCCCTAAAAGGACTTTTCCATTTGTCTTAGAGAATAACATTTTCTTGTTTGAACACTATTTATTAGCTGTTTTATATGATGTAGGCTTACTTTATAGAACTGTTTCTAAGCATGCTTCCATTACTCCGTTTCTATGAGGCAGGTCCAAGTATTACTCCCATTTACAGAAAATGAAGCACAGTCACAATGACTTTATCTCAAATCGTGCAGTCAGTAAGTGGCAGAGGCAGAATTCAAACTGAAACGTGCTGACTTGGGCCATCGAGGGTTTCACCTCCTTAAAGGCTGATGAGATGGGCTACAGTCTGAGGCCTGAGGCAGGAGGGCACGGAACCTAAGTGCACTGCAATAGGATTCTGCTAAATGCTCCTCAACAAATGTGTACCAATTGTTTCTTTTTTGGTAAATCTGGAATACAGCTTCCCCTTAGAAATCCAAGTCCTTGTGGATGAACGGAGCTCTTCTTGCTCCAGTCTACTTGTGACATATAAAATTGACCAGTTCTTTTATGTTTTGCATGCATTTTGATGTTATAATGCAAAAAGGTGAATAGTTATCTAATGATTCTTCATGCACTAAACTTTCTACCATTAGCTTTCTATTACTATCGCAGATATTTGAAGTTGTGCTAAATCTTATAAAGTCTACTGCATATAAGTTCTTCTTCACCCCGCTGATATCTCCAAACTTTTCTTACCTCTGTTATTATGATTATTACTCTTTTTACCCTTCCTATATCTAAGTATAATTTAGTATAGTTTATCAATTTTCCACTTTTTAGGCATTCCTTATCTCTATAAATCATCAGAACATTCCTATGTTATTATCCCTATTTCATAGATGAGGAAAATAATATTTAAAATATTTATGTAATCTGCTCATGGTAGCAGTTCTATAAAAATGTAAATCTGAGATTGTGATCCAGGAAGCCCAGCACTATGCCTATGCACTACCCGCTACATCGACTTTCACTCTGACACAAGCCTATAGACACACAGATACTCAGAAAGGTTACCCCAGGTTACTTGGTAAATGGAAAGCTAGTTGTCAACCATGCAGATTTGGACAGGAAAGAGCATATTGGTAGAAATTCAGGTAGGAGAGTTGGTGTAGGGTGATACTCAAGCTAGGCAAGAAAAAAATTAAGAATATATTGCCGTTTCTTCCGATGAATTATAGCAGGCATCATTTCCTGATATGTGAAAGATTTTCAACCAGATGAACTCTCTAAGGGTTGCTGGCAATGACATTGTGTACTGTCAGTAGCAGTCTTTATAAACACTTTATTATAAAACCATGTTCCTTCATGCAAGCTAGCATAGGAATTATGTTTAAAAATACTCAAAATATATTTTTTGTGAAGCTATTGAATGAATGAAGTACAGTTTTCTGAACTATTTTCATAATGGCTGACTATGATGTATTTATTTGGTCATGTATTTTGGATGAAGGACTATGCTGAAGATAGTTTACCATAGCTCATATCTTTAGGGATCAATTCTGATAATCTTTCCATAACTGGAAGACACTTTTAGAAAAACAAATAAAACACAATAGCTCCATAAGAGCTAGCCATATTGCTGTTTAATCAAAAGGTTTTAATTATTTTATTTTTCACTTTTAAAGGAATTTTTGTACCCCCTGAGCTCACTCTTAGCCCTGGTACCATCTCAGCAGTGTTCAGGACTGTACGATAAATGAGCCTGTCCTTTGACAAGGAAAATGGACACTTAGTGCATGAAATCCCAAAGGAAGAAAAAAATAATGGTTGCTGTTTGGTTATTTTTAAAACATCTCTGTCTTTATTCTAGTCCTGCTTGCAAGTTCAGTTTAAATGTTAAGATTCCCCACATTAAGCTCTGCTAGTTAGAGGATCTTTAAGTCCTACACAGCTAAAATGATAACAATTATCCACTAGTCCTTTTTCCATCCCTTCTCCACCCCCATCCAGCATGCAGAATAGACGTGGCATTTAGGCCCATTACCCTGCAGTTGCCCATCAACCTCCCTCACAGGTCCCTCCCTTGGGATTTAGGACAACAGCTCTGGCTCCTTGATTTCCAGCTCTGCTCTTTGAAGGCATTGTTCACAGAGAACTCCCCAGATTTAAACTGTCTTGCTGGAGACCTCCCTTTTTAGCATCAGACACAAAAAACAAGACTCATCTCCTCCTCTAGTACCTCCCTCCTCTTTCAAGAAACTTATTATCAGGTCCTGCAGGTGGTTGATTATTCAGAACCCAGTTCCTTCTCACTGAAAAAAAAAAGTGTGCTATCCAAAATCTTAAGCTTTCAAAATTGCTTCTTAGAGAAAGTTATTTTCAGAGTAAAATCAGTATGTGTCAAATTGAGATTCAACTTCATTAGACTTGGAAGAAAGAAATGTGAGTGCATTTCTACCAATTTATTTTTATTTATTTATTTAGTTTTGATGGGGTGTCACGCGTGCACGGGCGTGTACATGTGTGCGTGCGCGCACACATACACACAGTCATCGATATTTTCCATTCTCTTTGCTAGAACTGTTGTTTTGAACTGCTAAAGCCTAAATCCAAACAGAATAGGTCATTGTTTCCCAAGCATCAGTCCTAGAAAATCTACACTCTCAGACCAAATATTGCAAGAGAGGTGACTTATAAACCTGGGTAAGATGAAAAAGTCTACAAGTTTAAAAAACTTTCCAAGTGGTTCTGATAGCCACAAATGAATTTGAGAAATGGTGGTCTGAACTGATTTTAATGCTTGTAGGATTTTGGTCATATTTGGCCATAGATAACTTATTCAAATTAGCGTGGCTACTATATCGCATTAAATCTAATATGGTGCATTATCATGGTGAAACTCAAAATGTTAAATTTATGAGATATTTTAGATTTTTAAACTTTATAAATATATTGGGGAGATATATGTTTTACTGCTTGATGAAACTACAATATGGAAGTAGAAGAAATAATATCATATTTTGCTAAGTTACACACTGAGAAAAAATAAAATAATATAAAAGATATTAACCAAGAACAAACTTTCTAATGAAACTTTTGACAATCTTTCTTTTCTAATCAAACTTTTGACAATGATTTGTTGAGTGATTTGAAGAAAATAATATGCATTCTTTTACCTTAGTCATCTCTGAAGATAAAGGCGATTATAATTTTCATTTGTTTCATAGAAATAAAATGAAGTTTAGGCATTGAAAAAAAGTTCAGTTTCTCAAGAAAATTTGCTCGGATCCAACGCAAATACCTTTTTTATTTTTCCCTCAGACAATGAGCACTGGCCTATTGTTTTATGCATCGAAAAAATGCCGTGAAGTGTGGTGTGTGGTACTGAGTGAGGAATTAAAGGCAGTGAAAACTGCATTTGGATGGAAAAGAGCCCAAACCAACAATTATTCAAGGTTTCAAAGAACAAAGTCAATCAGGAGCTTTGTTGTTGTAACCACCAATTTGGAGGAAAAGAATGACAAATTTATTTTTGTATTCTTATTTTAATTATCTGGAACTCAAACTAAATGGTTGATGTTCCACAATTCTGGGAATTATGGGACAGACTGTACTAAAAGACAAGAACTGTAAAAAAAGAACCTCTGGTGCCTCTGGTTGTTTTCATTACAGAGAAGCAACTGCAGCTTTGTCTGTCTCTCCTTTGGGCTTTGATGCTCTGCTGGCCTGTGACACTTTCCTACTGCAAATCATTGAAACTCATTCAAAGCAACTTTTTGCTGATTTCTGAATGTAATCTTTGATCAAACTCGTCTACCTCTTCCTCACATATCCTTCCTCCATCTCTGTCCCTCTCCTGCATGCGATTTTTGTGTCTGTTCTCTTTCAGATTGCAAATATAGCTCTTCTTTGTTCACGAGGTCTCTAAACTCTGTAGCAAGTATTTACAGCATCCTGTGTACATTTCAATGACACATGGTTTCCAATCCAGAATGTAAAGTTCTCCTACAGTTCCAAAGGGATTCCAAGTGACACTAATTAAGCTGTGTAACTGTTTCATGTTAATTACCCACACCCTTCTATGATCTGCTATTAAGACAATTAAATATCTTTGCAGCTGCACTAACTCAACAAGCTATCTAACCTTTCCATGTCTTGGAATTTACAGAGGGCCCAGGAAATTGCAATTTCGCTGGCAGTAATAAGATACTTAATCATATCTCATTCATCTTAAATGGAATCTGATAGATGATGAGGCTTCTGTAAAGTGTGCAATTTATGAGTTTCATCCAGAAACAGGAGCAATGCTATCCCACCTGAAGAAGGAATTTATTGGTAGCAACTATAATAACCAGGTGCACACGTTTTCCACTTCTCAACTGCTATAGAGTAATCTTGACTCTCTAAGATTCACACTTAGTTTTCTCCTTTACCACCAGAACCCTCAGATTTTAGATGATCTGCCAAGAATCCAGGGACAGGGTAAAAGAATTAGTGCTAGCGTACTAATCTGTATTCCATTTGTATGGAACACTGCTGTTTTGACCTGATTACCTTACCAGAGTATCATTTGGTAGTTGCTAAAATGTTGGAACATGCAGGTTGATATTTATTATTCCTGTTTTCATCATGAGAAAGATGATTAAATTCACTTAGGTCCACACAGATAGGCACAAATATGACCAAATTTATGATCTCTTAACTTCAGACATATTTTTTTCTCTCAGGAATATGAGATATTTGTGCATGTGCACGTGTGTGTGTGTGTGTGAGTATGGGCATGTCCGTGTGTGTATAAAAGTTATTTGTCATTCCATTGACCTGTTCAGTTTATTTCATCATTGTGTATTCTTATTTATTAGAATCCACAGAGGCAAGACATATGTGTAAATATGTATTTGTAGACAGCAACATGGATGATTTCCAAGGACTAAAGATAGCGGCACTACAAATGTACATTGGAATCACCTGGGGGAATTGTTAAGTTACACCCCCGAGTTATTAATTCTGTGGGTTTGTGTTGGTGCATAAATTTGCACTTCTTAAAACTGCAGATGCTGCTGTTGCTGCTGGCGGGTAGGGCATCACACTTTAAGAAGCAATAAATTAAATAATCTTTGGATTTAATGATCCTTTTGCTTTCTAGACTCTGTAGTTTACCATATGTACTTATGGGGGAAGGAAAGGGATATGGTTAACTTCCTTGGTTTATTTTCTTTCCCACTGATCATTCTTATTTTCTTGGTTCACACTAATGAAATAGTGAAGGTGGAGTGATACTTTATTTTTTACTTCATGACGTTTATATCTATTTGTATGTATGTATGTATGTATGTATGTGTGTATGTATGTATGTATGTATGTATGTATGTGTGTATGTATGTATCTTTAAGATATCATTGGATCTTAGTTCTCAGGGAAAAATATGGGCTCATTTTATAATGATCAATCAATATTAACTCTCTTAGAAAGAACATCATAATTACATTTGTACAGGAAGCAGAATAAAATTTAGTTTAAAAAAGTAAAGTCACAGAAGTTTTTCCAGGTAAAAGTTAGTGTGTTCAAAGGCTCGTATATAATCCAAATATGTCAAACTATGAACGAGAAGGTACTGTGTCTGAAATGGATTGATTAAAGTGAAAAAAAAAAGATAGAAAATGACATTGAAAATGTAGACAGGGGCCAGAAAATTACCTTTAAGAATCTGGGATGAGTTAGGATGTCACTAGATTTGGAGCAAACTTGTGAGGAGTTCTGCCAGGATCTTCAGCGACGTGACGGTGGCTTGGACTCTAGGGTTTTACAATGGGTGGAAGAAAAAATGACATTAAAATTACCTTGAAGTTAGATTCTATAGAGTGTATAAGTGGATTTGATAGAAGTTGTTAAGTCAAGATTCCAATGAAGACTCTTAGTGTGGGGGCTCGAGCTGTTGGGTGAGTGACACGTGCTATGTGTTAAAAGGAAAAGGAGTTAGAGAGGAATGGCTTAGTGCCATAATAGAGTTAATGTACTGCAGGTATGAGATGCTTACAGGAGGTCCAAGTAGAAGCTGTATATTCAGCCCTGGGTGCAAGTCTGATGTATCTCAATACATCTGCTGCTCATAAGTGACATTCTAAACCCAATAGTCGTTCCTTACACCACTTTTCACAACGTTCAGCACAGATGCCATTGAAGTTGATTCTTCAACTTCAATGAACCTGAAGAGGGGTGGGGGGGGCATTCAAAGTTTAATAGATGAAGAGAAGGCACAGAATAATGCACTTGAGAGAAGTGGGAGAAGGAACTGGCTGATGATGTATTCATAGTAGGATTCCAGAAACAGCTGTGTTATCGGAAGGGCTAGGGTCAATCTTAGGGCTGAAGATGAGTCCACACAGTTTTCATTTTTTCTCCTGATACTATTTAACTATGAATGGGGAACAAGAAAATTGATGTAAATTATATATAAATGCAGTTGTTGGTTCTGCTCTGTGTGAGCACACTTCTTGGGACACTATCATCTTTGTTTCCTAGTTTTCTCAATATCAAAAGGGCTGAGAAGAGTATGTACCCTTGAGTGCCATTTAAATGATTATTAGCATATATGAAGTGCAAATATGTATTAGCCATTATTGTGAGAACAAAATCTCCTACTTGCAAGCGAGAACCCATCAGATAGTACTAAGCGCTTAGTTCATTATAATTGTCTGCTTCATAAAGAACAGCAACCCCCAAGATTTCAATTTCATTTTTTATACTTATCAAAATTATTTTGTTTCCCAGGGGAGAGTTATGATAACTAAAAGAAAAATGACAGTTGCATTTTAAACGTTGCAAAGAAGGAATATGACCTATCCTAATGATAAGGACAGCTTGCTTATTCTGGTAACTAATTTGAAAAGCAGGTACTGGCACAACAAATATAATGGGAAAATATTAAAGGAAAATCCTTCCCTGGTAAATTCTCTGCCTATTTTTACAAAGAAAAGATAAATTATTTAAAAGAAAACTTCAGTGCCAGTGGTATATATTTATTCTTTTTTAGAGAGCATATTCTTTCATTTAAAAATGAAACAGAATACTAATAAACTAATAAAGTAAGCACTGCATATTGTCACAGCTGTGGTGGCTTATGGGTCTCTTATGAGCTCCTGCAGCATTTGAGTTGTGATATGGAACTGCAGAACTCTTGCAGATACAGGCCAGTATGTTTGGACAGCTGCAAAACTGACAGCCTTCACCGTGTCAGCCTTATGGGAATGTACTGTGCCCACGTGAAAGGGTGACACTGGAGATTCCCAGCAATGCTCTACCTTAAGGTGGTAGTGATGTGAGCTGTGTTATTAGAAACGCGTGCCCACCTTTGCATCTGAAGATGAGGACGTATTCTCTCTCATCAAATCTCTCCACTTCATTTTAATCAGAAGTCTGGTTTGAATCCCTGTACATCTTCCTACTGTAGATCCAGACAAGCTAAGCTTATAAATAGAATGAAGTGTATGAATGAGAAAAATTGGAAGAGGTTCAGAAGAGAGGAGGGAAGTTGAAACATAAATTGGAATAGAGGAAAAATGGAAAGAAACGAGCTGAGAACAGTTGGCTTTGATTTGATTTTAAGAAAGGGTTTGAACTTACTGAACAGATGCCTTTTCTTTCAAAGCATTATCTCCTTCTTACCGTTTTCCGAAGACTGTGATGATAAAATGCGGTAGAGAAGTGCTGATATTTTCTCACAAGTATATCTTGTGGGCTAATAATATGAAAGATCATTTTTTTCCTGCTTTGTGTACCTGACAAATGAACAGGGGAAAACAAAGGGAAGCAGTTTATTTAGTCAAGGACAACCCAATAGAGATGTTCAGTCACTCATTTACTCTATCTTCAGAACACTGAACTGCTTTGAAATTTGGAGACTGTGGTGAAAAACAGCATAAAGTAAAACCAGAGAAGTGCAATTAGAATCAGTTTCGGACTACATCAACTATGGAAGCACACCTGCCGAAAATAAAATCCGCACCAGAATGCTGTCCAGGGTCCTGAACCAGGTGTCTAATTACTAACAGCCCCCGTTGCCAGAATTGAAACTCTAGGTCCAAGGATTTGTTTTAAATTGTCGTGTGGAGAGAGCTAATGAATCTGAGTTACTGTGCAACAGGATTGAGAAGCGAGGAAGATAATTATTTTGTTGGGCTGGTTGGTTTGGTTTTCACTTTATTTCCAATCTAGAATTTATTCCTCATTTCTATGCATAGTGGTGCATGCCTGTGATCTCAGAACTCCGGAAGGGTAAGGCAGGAAGATGACAAGTTTGAGGTCAGTGTATTTAGTGGCTTAGGCAGACACTATCTCAAAATAAAATGATGAAATAATAATGATAATAATAATGAAAGGTGAGGATATAGCTCACTCTGAAGGCCCTGTATTAAGCTTAACTCCCATAGGGTAACACAAGTACTCCTCATCAAAAATTAGAATAACGGGCTGGAGGAATGGGATCGTGGTTAAAGCACTTGTCTTGCAATGGCAATTCCCTGAGTTTGATTCCGCAACACCACATAGTTGGGCATGGTGGTGCATGCCTGTAATATCAGCACTCAGCAGGCTGAGGCAGGAGGATTGCCGTGATTCCAAAACTTGCCTGGACTACAAAATGAGTTCATGAGCATCCTGGGATACACTGGGACGCCCTGTCTCAAGAAATAAAAATTACAATGACCAAATTTGCCCTCAAGCTGATGTGGATAGAATGCATTGTACCTCTGTTAAAAACAACTGCAATCAAAATCTTGGTACCAGGAACGGACATGTTAGATAACCGTGGACCTCACAGGCATAATGAGTCATCAGCTGGATTTGCTTGTGTGGAACTGATATTCAAGGCACAAGGACAACTTACAGAGTTTCCATGCTTCGGACATTCCTTTCTTGTGGAATCCAGACTGGAAGGTTTGGTATGGCTGCTGTTTCTTTGCTAAACTTGCTGCCTAAATTCATGTCAGGTTATGTAGAAGTCTCTTTTTAATAAATTGAATTAATAGAATTTTCTCTGAGCACTCATCTGTTTGATAAACATTTTATTAACTTTTCATCCACTGTGAAATTTAGGAAGGTCTATGTCACGTTCACTTGCTGGCCTGGAGCTGAGCAAGGTCTGACACAAGTTGTCCTTTGAAATCTTAACCCATAATCTCTTCGTATTTTCCTTCAAACTCACAGCATGTCTGAATTAGGACTACTTGTCTTCTAAGTGACCAATGGCTCCCTCGGGTTAAAAGGACACGCGACTGCTGTGTACGCAGGGCAGAACTATGTTGGCCTAGTGAGGCTCACGCGTCCTCTCCCCAGCCTTGAACTTGGGTCATTACAGCTCACTGCTCTCCTCTTCAGTGTTGTCTGAGGCTTTTTATGACTGTTGGGTAATTGGCTCTTCTCAGGCAATAGGGTGATCTAGGCTTTCTTTTTAAAATAATTTATGCTCGGGGACATTTTCTTGTTCTCCTCCTCTTAATATTTACACTTTCTCTTCTTTGACATTCTTCTTTTCTGTTAGAATATACAGTAAACATGGAATTTACCATTTAACTGTACATTTTGGAATCATTAAGTTAAATTTGCATTGCTGTAAAAACACCACTGACCACCCATCTTCCACAAATATTTTCATGGAGCAAAACTAAGACTCCGTGCCCAGGAAACCTGTACTCATTGCTTCTCCCTTGACCCCACCCCGAGCAACTACCAATCTACTTTTGGCTTCTGTGTTTTTGACTACGTTAAATAGATCATTCACGTAGAATGGTAGAATACTTGGCTTTTTTCTCACTAGCTCATTTCCCTTAGTTTAGTTTGTTCAAGCTTTATTTACTTGGAAGCTTGTGTCAAAATGTATTTTCCTTGGAAGGCTGGAAAATATTTCACTATATGTACGTACCATATTATGTGTACTCATTCTTTAGTCAACAGAAATTTTTCTGTTTTCATTTTGTGGCCTTTGTAAATAATACTGCTATGACTATGAGTATACAAATACGTATTCTGGTGTCTTCTGTCATTTTTTGACTGCTTTCTAGGGGTGAGATTAATGGATTATATTTGATATTTAAATATAATCAATATACAATATTTCGATGTTATCATATTATTTCCATGGATTATTTATCTTTCAAGCAGCAACACACAAGAGTTGCAATTTCTCCACATAATTGCCACCTCTTGTTATTTTCTGATTTTTATATATAATAGCCACATTGAATTTGTTTTCTTTAGCCTTCCTTGATGATGTTAGGAATATTTAGTAAAGCTAAGGCCAACTTAAACTGTCAATTACTATATGGCTATAAAAATTTAAATATTGTCTAATAGAAGTGAGTTGTTTGTGGCTTACTTATTCAATGAACCATCGCTTTTCTGATTTTATTCGCCACTTCTGATTAAGATCAGGAAACCTGACATATTTGACTTAGCACTGCTAGGATTCATCCTCTAACTTTCTCAGTCACTTATTTTTTTATAGTTAAAGATGGTAACTTGCCACCTATGACAATCACAGGATGAGTGCAATTATGAACTGTGTTAGTCAATTTCGAATGTCTTTGGATACATCAAAGTGAAGATTTATTTAAGAGATTATCACTGTGGTTGCCATACACATCATAGGGATTTTCATTTACATTTTGGGTTTATAATGCCCTTTTTAGAACAAGGTATGCATTAAGTGTTCTCTTTGTATTCCATTTGTCACGTGTGGTGTACCATTTAGAATTTCACAGTGTCACTACCACTACCAAAGGCAGTTATATTACAAAAGGCCTCTGTCTTTTGCTTTCATTCTAATTGGATTATGTTCTTTTAGTTACATTTTAATTCTAAATTGTGACTGCGGTCCACTCCCCTTTAATTGTTACCTTCTTAGATATATTACTAAATCCCAGGGCCCGCACAGAAGAATAAAAATTAAAGTCCAAGAAATGCATTTTAATCTATTAGGTTAATAAAGATTTTACATATTTTTTCTCTGTCTCTTTTTCTTTCGCATTTTTACTTGCAGTATCCAGAATGACCTGAATTTGTAGAGTCTAAGCATTTAGTTTTTTGTTGTTGTTGTTTTAAATAACAGTAATTTAAATACCTGTTTGATTTGCTGGGCTGGGGGAGACAGTGTACTGGAAAACCCACCTGTTCCTTATTCTTTTTTCAACTAAGATGCAATCTACTTTCTCAAAATCCTGACTTCTGTTATTTAAATTATAGAAATGATAGGAATATAGTGATTGAACTGCCTTTGAAAAACTGAAAATTAAACTGTTGGTAAGGCATTTGTAAGAGTTTTTTCCCCTTTTCTGGTTTAAACTGTAGAATTCTAGATGTCAGTTTGAAACCTCCCCTTGGAGTTTACCCCAAGGATGGCCAGCAGGATTGACTTACTGAAAAGCTATTGGCAGTGGTAACTAGAGTGGTGACAGTTTATGCCATCAGATGTGAAGTATTTTATGTGCAAATAAGAAATAGCAAAAATAAAAATAATAGTAAGAAAATCAAGGTCCAAGTGAATATCTAGGTAAGAATCTATGTCCTAAGAAAGCTAAAAAGAGAAATTACAACTCATAGAAATTTGGATACAAAAAATTAAAAAAGGTGTTTTTTGATAGAAAATAGAAAGGCATTCTTTTTAAGTATTTCTGAGATGGTACTTAAGAATCTTTGGGGTCAAAGTTTCTTGTGTATTTTTAAAAAGATTTTTTCAAATTCATTGAAATTCTGATTGAGCGGTCTATGTAGAGGCCTGGGGATGGGTCAGTTTCACCACTGATTAATTGACAAGGTTGAAGAAAGCTGATTTATTAACCCCTACGAATGCCTTTCCAACTGAACCACTTTGTTACTGCTCCTGAATTCCCTTGTTTAATAACCAGTTGTGCATAATTTGCCCCAATTTTTATCGGTGAAATGTTACACAATAAAAGTGTGATTTAGTATGGAATGTTTTATTAGTTTGCTGGTAACGGAAAATACAGGCAAGATCTGTTAGACATGAGGGACTTCAAGATGTCATCTGAATCTTCCGTAGGAATTGTTCTGTTTCTGTTAAAGAAATAAACTTGAATTACTTACTAGTATCACTTGAAAAGTCAGGATCAACTCTCTGAGCCAATCACCAGCCTTCTGTTATGTTACTTCAACCAAAGGCAATTCATTCTTTGGAGATACTGGAGGAAACTTTCAAGTCGATAATAAGTATATAGCCATACATCTTATTTAATAGTAATATGCTGAACATGAAAGAAGAAGGAGGAATATTTGAAGACGGGAAAGAGGGGCTGGAGGAATGGCTCAGTGGTTAAAGTGCTTGCCTAGCAAGTGCTAAATCAAGCACGAAGTCAAGTGCTAAGAACCGGAGTTTAATTTCCCAGTATCACATAAGCTGGGTATGGTGGCTCATACCTGTCATCCCAACACTTGGGAGGATTGCCGTGAGTCCAAGGCCAGCCTGGGCTTCATAGTGAGTTCAGGACCAGCCTGGGCCTCAGAGCAAGACCCTGTCTCCAAAAGAAAGGGGGTTTGGGGGAGAGTGGCAGGGCAAAAGAGAAGGGCAGGGAAAGAAAGTTGGGTGTGTGTATGGAAATGCCACGCTGAAACATCATTTTACAGTTAACGGGTGATGATAACTATGTAACAAAACTGTGTGCATAATAAATGCATAGGACCTTTAACAAATATATTTTGTAAATACATTGATGCTACTCAAACTCTGCTGTGGTGTCACCAGCATTAGCTTTGGCATTAAAATGCAAAATCTAAAGTTCACCACTGAGCTTTTGAATCATAATCTGCATTTTGACAATGTTTCTTGGTAATTCAAATGCATATTAATGCTTATGAAATTCTGCATCTGAGTATGTTGGAAGAAACTTGCCTCCTCAATGCCAAAATATCCTCAAGAAAGCCGTACTTGTGTTTCTAACTCTCCTGTAGTTGGTTTTATATTTGATAGGAAGCCTTAAGGCAACCAATAATAATAATAATAAAATCAGTATGTTCCCTGTAGACTGTTATCCAAAATCCTAATAAATACATCAACTACTTAGTCTTCGTAAACAACTTTGGTGCCTACTGTATGCTAATCATTTAATTCTCGTAACAATGCCATTTTAAGTTTGGTAACTATGTCTGTCTTCGTGACTTTGCCATTGCTGGACACAATACCTGATACCCATAAGAAGAGATATATTTGGGCTGATGTTTTCATCCATGATTGACTGGATTCAAAGCAGAGGAGGCATGAGGGAAGGGCATGGCAGCAGAAGTGGTGTCCAGCCCATACCAGCCAAGAGAGAGAAGGGAGGAGCCGCGGACAAGGAGATACCCAGATTGCACCCCAGTGGCCCCCTTCAGCCAGGTTTCACTTCCTGTCAGCTTATTAAGCAACTGAACTCGTCAGTGGATGAATCTGCTGGTGAGAGCAGTGGCCCCATGATCTGGTGGCTTCCCAGACTCATGAGATGTTGTGGGGAACATTCTAGACCTAAGTCATAACAGCGTTCTTGGTAACAAACGTGTAAGTAGCCAAGTGAGGATGTAAAGCCAGGTGTCTGTCTCACAAATTTCTTACTGCTAACCATCCGCCCCAAAGAGGAAGATATTAGATGCTGGAAGTAAAATTCAAATTATTAAGTCATTTTGATGTTTGCATGGACGAAGAGACGTAAACTCTTCCAACTGAAGGACGAATGTAACTTCTGACACTAAAATGAAATACGTCACATTGCATACCTTGCAACAGTCTAATGACGTTGCATTAATTTATTTATTATGCCAATTGATCCTGTCTTGAATAACTATGAATCGGAAAACATCGTTCTTTGTAAGGAATCATCTGGTGAAATTCACAGATGACTGGGCTTTAGAGTCTCACAAACCAATAGAGGAAAAAGAGACTGTTTATATATATATATGAACTGAAGTCTCATGGTGGTGTAGTCACAATCCCTGTTGATAAATAACTAAAAATCCATGGACTGTGTTCCTTACTTTAGGTGGTGGAAATCTAGGCCAATCAGGAAAATTGATTTATCTTTTTTCCTCTCTTCTGTCCTCTTGCTTGTCACCATGCCTTACATAGGATGCCCAAGCATTCACCGATTAGCAAAAATTCTACTTAAGCAACAATGTCATGATTCTTGTAGGAGGATAAAGGTGAAAAGCGGCTAGCAGATCTCTCCCGAAACACCATGCCACATGAAAGCCTAAAAACAAGACAGCAGGTTCTACCCTTTATATGCTGTATCTCCGCTTTCTTCTCTCGGTCTGGATGAACATCCTGATGTCTGCATTAGGGGACTGTAAAAGACTCGATCATATTTATCAGAAAACAAACAACTCGCATGCCTGCAGTACAAGAAGGCTTAAAAGCTTGTGACTAACACAACTGGAAGAGACTTTCTGGTATTCACTGACTGTGCTATGAACCTAAAATTCGTCCATGGGGACGGATGGAGAGAGGGCTGGGGGAACAGCTAATGAAGACTCATTCTAAAAATCAAAGTTGACAAGTTTATTGTAGCCAAATTGATAACTGCTATCATTAGTAACCATTGTGATTTTGCCTTTCAGTGTGTATGTACAGAGAACCATCACTGCATGAGATTGGAGAGAAACAAGGGCGCTCGAGGAAAAGTTCTGGAACACCCACTATGAATGGAGGAAAAGTCGTGAATCAAGATTCAACATAGCTGAGAACTCTTTCCTTCCTCCCTACCGTCCCTCCCCTTTCCCTGTCTGTCACTTCCCCCCTTTCCTTCCAATAAATTCACCCAAGGAGAGAAAAACTAAAATGGCAACGCAGGACCTAGTAGCTAAGATTCTGCACTCAAAATCTCCCTTTGTGTAGGACAAGAAAATTGAACCAAAGCTTGCCTGTTGCAATGTGGTAGAAAATTCACCTGCACAAAGATTAGCACAAATTAAAAGCAAAGGAAAAAATAAATCAAGACTCCACAAACACTAAATTAAACTGTGTTGTTATTAATACAGGGCTAATTGTAATGGCTACATACTTATAATAAAAATGAAATAAAGTTATTATGTAGATGGAAAGGATTTTGGAGAATTGTACTTACAGTTTGATGTTGGATTCTAACTGGCTGAAACTCTGAATAATGCTGTGATGTGTTTCATTTGATTTTATATTTTCTTTGAATATCTGCATTTGACACAATGACATCATGTTTTGAGTTTTTTTTTTAAATCATGAGACTAAATATGTATAAATTATACTCTTCTGTGCTTGTAAGGTATGTAGTAGCCAGCAATCATTTAACATCAAGAAAAATTTTAAAAATTACTCTTGTAGCTATTAAGTTTTTTGCATAAAAATAGTCTTTTATTAAATCTAATGGTATCCACTGACTTAATTGCTTTTCAAAACGAGTTTCAGATTCTCTTAAGAGAATATCATATTTTTTATCAAAGGTATTAATCCAGGATCTTATTTTTTTAGTCATCTAGAAAAGATGTTATTTTCTAATGCTGAAGCAACTTTGGGGAGTTTATGCCATTGCTGTTGGGGCAGTGAGGCATAAGGCAGTTGCTCTGAACTGTGCGGTCTTTCTTTTTGCTTTGTGGATGCCTCTGGGACAACTAGGTACATAGCTGGTCATCTTAAAGGTTTTGTACCATTTCTTGCAGCAGGAAGAAAGGTAAATAGATTTTACATAAGGAAGTAAGTCTGAGGAAATGGCCTGAGAAACCTGTATTTGCCTTTGCAGTTTGCTAGAGTTTTATGCAGAATTATAGAAGAATCTGAGAGACCTGGCTGTGAAATTCCGAACTTAACTATTGGCGAAGCCACTGGCTTGCTTGTTGATATATAGCCTCCTTGGTGAGTCTAGTTGTCAGTACACTCATCTACTAGAGGACAGAAAGTAACTAGATATGTATCAGTTTTTGAAGGAATTATCACCCACGATAAAGTGTTGCACGATTGGCTGGAAATAGTGAAAAAGAGCTCCTCATCGGAGCAAGGAGGGGAACGCACAGTTAGGATACT
This sequence comes from Ctenodactylus gundi, assembly GCA_004027205.1. Lineage (NCBI taxonomy): Eukaryota > Metazoa > Chordata > Mammalia > Rodentia > Ctenodactylidae > Ctenodactylus > Ctenodactylus gundi. The sequence goes on along the minus strand of PVKB01005503.1, from coordinate 29,558 downwards.
AAGGTATTAGAAAAATGTTAGCAATAAAGTAAAGGTTGAACAATTGTGTTGGAATAAAGATCTACTTAGCCCTACAAATTAGGAATGGTATAGAGACATCTAAACTAAAACAATAAAACAGCAGAGAATGTTTAAAATGTATGCAGCTCTACGGGTATTATTAATAAGAAGATCTAGCATGTAACTTCTCCTCTCTATTGTCCAGCATGTATTGTTCCAACTCCGACTACCTAAAGTATACACACTTTCCAGACACTCTGGGCCCTCATCTCTAATCTTGCCTTTGGTGGCTCAAATCTTTCAAGGTCACCACAGTGTCCTTCACTCTACACAGTCATTAGCTTTCAACAGTGGTTCTTGTTCTTCACCAAGCATTCTACCAAGTATCTTGTTATCAGAAAGTTAGCAGCAATTGGAGTGGAGTAATTTACCTACTGAGTTGGGAAGGCTAAACATTATGCATGCATCTAGGCAAGGATTTTAAAAGGACATTTATAAGAGACATTCGTTTAATGAAAAATATCTGGAAAGGAACAAATAAGGAATTTTAGATTTATTTTTTTAAAAGTAGAGTGTTGCTCTCCCAGTAAAAGAATACCAAAAGAAAAAAGGGATGCTGTATATTCTGTCACTCTTGATTCAACTGGATTAGGAATACACCTGTCACTTCTAGGACCAAAAACATCCCAAGCACAAAGCCTTATTTTCTTTGCAGAGAGAGAAAAAAAGAGGCTTACACAAAATGGTCACAGGTTCCTGCAGAACGAAATATCACACATTCTCATCTCTAACACAGCGGATGCTTTCACAAGTGACACACTGATGCAATTCACAATCATCACAGTGACGATTTCATGACATTAAAAAGTATGACGGGAAGATGAATCCAACACAATCTCACCTATTTTCAGTCGCTGTCCATCATTTAGGGTCTACACTCAAGTTTGGCTCTTTCCTAAGAGAATTAAACCAGATTTCAAAGTAGGGACATACATCAGTGACAGCGCACTTTCGTAACATTCAAAAAGTCTCTAGTTTTATCCTCAGCACTGAAAAAAAAAGCAAACTTCTAACCACCCAATTTATAAGTTTATGTTAAGCAAATATTTGCTGTAAAGAAATATTTTTGAAATTCATTTTATGTCCAACTCATTTCAAAAATGAATTGGAAACCTCGTATTGACACATAACAAAAAAATTGTGGTTTAGAGTACAGTTTACTTAGCTGTGGCTTTCTTTATAAGTAAGTTTAGATCTTTAATACAAACATTTAAAATATTACCAAGTATAAACATAGAATTAGTAATTTTTCTCCAAAAATGTGCAGTCTTACTATTTTATTTTTCAAGATATTCCAAGAATAATAGCTCTTTACTTTGATTTTTGTTATTTTAATTTCTGGGTCTTAACTTTTGCTATCTCTTATTTTCTATTAAATGGATTAAACTTAAAAAAATGCATTGGATTACAACTCAAGAAATATATGGCTTTCCTCAAGGCTATGAATTTAGCTACATAAATTAAGAAATAGTTGCTCTCAGAGCCCTTGTAAAATGTTTCAGATTCAGTAAATTTGGGAATGAAAAAATGTTTGGGAGTCTGACCAAATGGTTTTCAGATTAATAAATTTTATTGGCTTTTAATCCAGAAGTTTGAAGTATAGGAATCAATGACGTTGGAGTTGCAGAGTCTGGTTTAAAGGATTTTGCTCTTCAGGGCACTGGCAGATAATTAGTCACTCTATTCTTGAAAATAGTAATAGTTTTGGCTTTGAAGTATCCATATGAGTTGCATGGCAAACTTCTAACCATTAAGGATTGTGCACGACAAAGAGACTTCAACATAGTGCAATGTAATTCCTTGGGGGGCTTCATTCTAACTCAGAAATTTTAATTAATGAAGTCTTTTAAGAATATGACTGCGTGGTAGCTGGGTGTTATAGCTGAATGGCTGGCCTTTTGGGGCCAATAGAAGGAAAGAGCATCAACACAGGTGTCAAGAATAAACAATGGCTTGAGTGCTGTCAATTGAAAATTTTCTAGTTTAGTGTCACTGAATTCGGTGCAGAAGGATGACATGCTATATTAAAAGTAACTTTATTTTTGGTAAACATAGACCCAGAAATAGCACATTCAATCTTTGACCCTCATGGCTTACTCCACGTGGCCTTGCTCTTGAAACAGGTTTCCTTGGTGTTGCATAATTTCATCTGCATAAGGTGAGGCAGGCATAAAATTCCCCTTCTCATTTTACTACCATTAAAGGCTGAGGTTGTTTCTCTGTCATAAAATTGTACATAGCCTTTTTAAAAGTCAGAATCACATTTGGAAGAGTGTATTGTTCTACAAACCTGTATTTGTATATATACATATGCTTCTGAAATGAGGATATATTCTATAGAGTTTATATTTGATCTGTGGTCTTTAGTCATAGGTAATCAAAAGTAGAGATTTGAATGCAAAACTTTATATGTAAATGTATATTTCTAATGGTACTACAAGTTGCCACTATATATATATATATATATGAAACGGATGGGAACAGTGATCAAAGCACATTCTCCTTCAGAACTTCAGTGATTTCTGAGCCCCTCTTTGATGCAGAGATAACTATTTTTTATTTGCAAATAGGTTATTGTAAAAACATATAATTCCCAGTGCAAGTCTTGTGATAAATCATGACAGATTGAAAACATGTGGTTGAATGACTGTAAAGAAAGCTGAGTGTTTATCAGGATGCCTACTGAAGCCTAAGTTAAAAATTCAAAATTTAAATCCAAATCAGGTAAAAATTATTCATGTTTAAGGCTGCTATACTGAGTTTCAGTAACAAATGGGTAAAAATTAAAAATATTTCAAAGGATAATAGCATTAAAATAATGTTAGAATCAACATTGCGTCATTAGGTCGCTAGTTGGAAAGAGTGAGCTGAGGTTTCTTTGTATTTGCTTGAAGCACAATTCAAAGACAGAGGCATTCATTTTAACCAAAGTTGTTCGAAACATCCAAACTATGTTCCCATGAGTAGAATTGATATTAGATCTATTTCAAGGTTAAATGTCATAATCTTAAGAAATTATTAACATCAAAATGTTTAATAAACATATATGAGAAACTAAGCAAATTGATTCATTTTTGCATCGAAGCACAGGTTATTCAAATCATTATTTTTTTTTCTTTTTCAAGATTAGGTTTGTAAAATGTTTATACGTCACAATCTTCCTGAAGCGAGAAAAATAATTTTAACTCTCGAGATACTCATACATGTGTACTATATGATGGCACTGAAAAAGGACACTAAACTTTAAGAAGTCTCTCTTTTTTTAAAGTGTGTCTATCCTATAATATGTCATTGAAAAAATGTTATGTCTTGTATAAAATGTCCAAAGATGATTTACAGGTGGGAAAGAAGTCAAGTTTCATTGAGCAGTCAAAATTAAACACTGCTTTCTATTGGTAAAGCTACTTTGTTTAACCCTACATGTGGCTTCTCTAGGATTAAATGCTAGAGTTTGTTCTCTTAGCTTTTTGTTCATTATTTACCAGCTGGACACGTGGTAGAATTTGGGGAACCTTAAATTAAATTACCTTATTAAAGATCTAAGAAAGAAAGACATACCAATAAAAAAGGAATACTCCAAATATGTGTTAAACTAAGCACCTTGCAAGGACATTATAAGCTACTGATATGCAGAATTGGAGCACAGCAGGAAGACGGATTCAAAAAAGGAAAACAAAATAAAACAAAACAAATATGGAACCCTGACATACTGGGGGTAGTTTGAATAAAAGTTTCTCATCAAAAATATGATTTATTTGGGGGACGACTTTGAGCTAAGCCAAGAGCAATATTCAGAAGAGAACGTGAAAACAAACTGACTTGAGATGAATAAAAATTAAAGTTTATTCCAGCTTTTGTCAGGGCACTCTTGGATTGGTTTGAGTCATTGTGTCTGTTGGGATGTTTCTCGCTCCTTGCAAAAGGATCCCCCTAAACAACCTGACACTTCAGTCCTGGAGGTCCACAGCTTGACCATTGAGACTTAATGTATGTGTGATACTCTCAGCTCTAATGACATCCACGTACAATAACTTCTCTTTGGAGTCAGAGTAAGTTCTTTAGGAAATTGCAGATAATGCTTTTTTTTTTTACCAGCTAGTCACTTACAATCAATCAGAAACCATCTCATATCCAGCTGGTTCAATTTGGGTTATGTATGCATAATTTAGAGAATCATTATGGCCAGGAATGTAGGACATGTTGACAATTTGAGTCAACCAGAGCCTTTTCCTAGACTTGGGTACTGGGTGCTATTACCAAAAAGACACAGTTCCCCAGGCATTATTTTAAAAAGACTTCTTGTGCAGAAGCTAATAAATAATAAATACAATTTTAAGGAAAAATACTAGCTCTTGATCTTAGGGTTATTTGTGTGATCAACAATCAGTAGACTAATAAACACAACCCTCTTACTGGGCTGTGGGACTTCTACACAAGTGGGAAAAAGGATCCCTTTAATAAATAACAAAAAGAGAAGAGCTATATTCTGAAATTTAGATGAAAGTTTTGGGAGCACTGTTGGAAGCAAAGGGGAAGGCAGTACATTTGACAACAACTCCACATACCTGGAATGTCTAAATCTTTTAGATGACACAAAGGAATCTAGTAAATGCAGCTTGGTTCCTCTATATGAGAGTTTCATGTCATCTCTCTCTCTCTCTCTCTCTCTCTCTCTCTCTCTCTCTCTCTCTCTCTCTCGTACCCATAAAAACATTGGTAGGATTAGTTTTAGCTTATCATCACATGATACTGCTAAAATGTCCCCTCAAGTACTAGATTCCAAACTAAGGGCTATATAGAACTTCAGAATCACTTGGAGCTACCACATACACCTTCCTTGAATTTTCCCTACAGAAAACTGCATATTTTTGAGCACCTCAAATATATTACCTTTCCAAATCAATACCTCCTTTCTGTATTCAATATAATGGTATCAGATGCATCAATTACCTTCTTCCAAAAAAGTTTTGCTTGGTTCTCCACTGACTTCCACCTTTGGTTTGCACAGGTGAACCAGTACACTTTATTGGAAAACAATACATCTCCTCTAAATCAGAAGCTTTCATAATTATTTTTCTTAAGAGTTTAAAATATTATTGGTTTTATCATGTTATTTTTTCAAAGCCTTCTTGACAAACTTACCTAAAGAACAAAATGTCTCAATGTCTGTGCTAAATCTCTTGCATCCAGGCTCACGTAATGCCCCTGCCTACTCATTGCAATTTACTGGTCTTAAAAATATACCATGACCCAGAGAGGCAACGAAACATGCACAGAAAGCAAATACAGGAAGTTGTGTTCCTTCCTGTGTGAATTGCGAGCCCACTGTCCATACCGGCTTTGTCTCTACCAACCCACCTTTATTTCTTATTTCATCTTTTTGTTCATTTTTCAGATTGTCCTTCTACTTGGTTCTCTGCCTTCACTGTGAAATAGTTTATGATTTTGGTTTCTGAATTTTCTGAGTAGGTTTTTTTATCTTCGCTGCAGCTTCATCTCAAAAAATATATTATCGCAATAGATCTGCTTGGCACATCACCTTTGCTACCATTCCAAGTTAAATAGGGGATTAAAAAAAAAACTAATGACAAAAGAAGTACAACGAAACACCAAATAGATGAATAAGTGTTCAACATTCTTAGCCATCACAGAGAGGCAGATCAAAACAACATTGAGATGCCAGCCTCCTCCAATGAGAATGGCTTTGATCAAGAACTCAAAAACAATAGACGCCTGCAAAGCTGTGGGGGAAAAAGAACTTTTATGTGACTGGTAAGACATTAAACTGGTACAACCATTATGTGAAATAGTAAGTGGATTCCTCAAAAATCTGAAAATAGATATTCCTTTGACCTAGTGATACCTCTGCTGAGTGTCTTTCCAAAAGACTTAAAGGCACCATATACCGAGCTACATGCATATTTATGCTTATAGCAGCATCACTAATAATAACTACAGCATTAAAGATGCCCAAATATCCATCAATACACCAATGGATTAAAAAATGTGGCACATGTACACAATGGAGTATTGTTCTGTCATAAAGACAGATTTGTAGGTAAATGAATACAGCTTGATACCATTTGCTTAATGAAGTGAATCAGACTCAGAGTACTAAACACTGCATGATTTCTCTATTGTGAGAAATTCAGAGTATAAATAAATAATAGTGCCAAATGATCTGGATGTTGGAAGTCAGGAGGGATAATGGAGGGAGTGGGAGGGGAAGGGGGTGGTGAGGTTGATGTGATATGTATGTGCACAAAGTTCTCAAGTTTAATGTAACCATTGCATATCACATATACATAGGAATAAAAATGGAGAAAATGGCATGAGAAATCTAAATGTGGGTATCACAGATATTATTAGACCATTCAGAAGCACAGATCTAGAATCCCCAGGACTCTGAGAGGCAGAGGCAGGAGGATCACAAGATGGAGCCCAGTATGCGCAATTTAGAGACTTACTAAGACACTATCTCAAAATGAAAACTAAAAAACGGACTGAGAATATAGTTCAGTCTGAAGGCCCTGAGTTCAATCCGCAGTACCAGTAATAATAATGATAGTAGTAAAACTAAAATCACTGCAATTATCAGGACTTTTCTTCAAAAATATCTTTTGCTCGGAGTCCAGAATAATTATTCAAGCTACAAACATCACATCAACATTTAAGTCACAAAAAGGCAAATGAAAGAATAAGAGGGTGCGTTGCCTCTATCAGGAAAGCATCTTCCCCAGCAACAGTTTCAGGGACCAGAATCAGGGTTCCATCAGTAAGGGGGCTATGGGAACTGATGTTGTAAAGATTCAGAAGCCCCAGTCACAGAATGTGAATTTCCCTCGAGGTTTGTGCCGGGCAGGGCCACACGCTGCTCACTGAGAAGTTCTGCTGCCTCCGGTACTTACTTCACTGCGGACACCACCAGGCTCTGGAAGTACCGCTTTCCGGGAGAACTGGACCTCTCACAAGTTAAGCATTGCCACTCCCCATCTCCTGTACCACAAGGAAAGTAAACTGTTTACAAGCCTTATGCAGTTGAGTAGCTCTTGGAGTAGTGACCTGCAACATTTTTGGATCCGTAGGCCAGTTTGTGGAGGGCAGCTTTTCCCGGACAGGGGTGATGTAGACGCATGGATCATTCTGACGCCAGTATCACAGCCTCTGCTTCACCGCAGATCATCATGCACTAGATTGTCATTAGGAGGCACAGCCTGTATCAGTCACATGTGCAGTTCACACTAGGACTCCTGTTCCTGTGAGAATCTAATACCACCCCTGATCTGACAGGAGCCAGAGCTCAGGTGGTAATGTGAGTAGTGGGAAGTGGCTGTAAATACACATGAAGCGTTGCATGCTGGCCTGTATGGCCTGATTCTAACAAGCTACAGACTTGTACCATCTATGGCCTAGGAGTTGGGGACTGTGGCTTTATAGGGAAGGAATAGAGACACACTGGAGCTACCAAGAGACAAGTTCTTACTTCAAGTACTATTAATTAGAGTAAGACTATTCTCTAAATCACAGCACTGTACAATGATGCAATAATCTATCTTTTAATGTTTTCTTTCTCTATCTTTTTTTTTAAAGGTAGAGTCATTTCTGTTCATCTATCTTCAAGGCCCTTTGTTCTTTATCTAATTTGTTTTATTTATACTTTTTTTCAAGTTTTGTTGTTAGTGGGCTTACGATTCTAAAAATTTTCATTTTGTATTTCTTTATGTTCTTTATTCATTTGATATACTTTCTGTTTTTCATTTGGGCTCAGCGTTCATGCAATTCCAAAATTTTGGATTGGTGTGTTGATTTACTTTCTCTATGAAGACCAAGATTTTTATGGTAGCTCACTTTAAAAATTATTTTCGGAGTGTCTTGGATATTACTAGAAGATGCTGAGTCTTCTCGAAGTCTTAAGGAGAATGTTGACATTCTTGTTTTAGTAAACAGTCAGCTTTGTTAGGTTTGAATCTGAATTCTGACCTGTCTCTTGTGTACTGCGGCTACGAGGTCAGAATAGTTTTCACAACACTTACAGTACTACACACAACTCCTGACTGAATGTTTCAACTTATAATTTTTTAACTTTATGATAATGTGAAACTGATACACATTTGGTAGAAATCGCTCCACCATATGAATTTATATCTTTTCCCAGGCTCGGAATCTGCTTGATGACCATGGGATCTCATACTGATTAGTGACAATGAGCCACAGCTTCCTGTCCGTCCATGAGATCACGAAGGAAAACAACCAAAGGCCTACTGTGTAGAGCTGTGAACTTACGACACTTGGTAGGTTAGTTATACCAAACGTACTTTCAAGCTACGACATTTTGAACTGATGATAATCTTATCATGATGTAACCTACTAGAACATTAAATAACTTCAATCTGGCCAGTATTTGCGCCACCTAGTGGCTCATCTTAGACACGAGCAGTGGTGCAGCCTTCCTGTGCTAAATAGCACCCAACTAACTCACTTGTACACTGGCTGGGGACTTAGTTCAGAGTTTATAAATAGTTATTTGGGTTTGACTTCCTGAGTTTCTTCCCCCGAATCTCTCATTCACTCCTATTTCTTGGGGTGTCCCTATTACCTTCTACTAGGAACCTATAATTTTACTTACTTAATGTACTTCTGAAAGGGGCCTACATGGTGCCAAATAGTAGGTCATGTAGTACAATTAACAAGGATGGTTTGGCCCCGTTTTCTTGGACCACAACTCCTCCACTGGAGCAGTGGGAAGACATACTCTTTACTCAGAATTCTGACTCCTTTGGACTCACGGATTGCCTGGGAATTGGCTATAGAGAACAAGAAAAAGAAAAAGGAACCAAATGGGGTATTTCTATACATCCTCTGAACACGTTGAGTTCCCATTCTTATTCTTTGAGCCAGATCTAGAGTTTCCTCTTAGCTATTTCAACTTTTTTGTACCCACTATTGTGTTTGTTGGGGAACATTTCACACACACACACACACACACACACACACACACACACACACACACAGAGAGAGAGAGAGAGAGAGAGAGAGAGAGAGAGAGAGAGAGAGGCAGAGTCACCGCCAATTCATTGACAATTGAATTCGAAGTTGCTTTGATTTACCTGCTACTTTTCAGAATACCAAAGAGTTGCACTCTAGACTCTGTCCAGATTTAACTTCGTGTAGAAAATAAAGCGATTCATACTGACTCCGTGTTACATAGTTGAAACCGCCTACGTGCTAGCTCCAAAATTTTAATAAAGCTTAATTATAATTTAAACACTCTATTTAGTCAGTTTTTTCAATGACTGTGTCCTCTTCTTTCCACAAACACCTCTTCCAAATGAAAATTTAAAGCCCAGGAAAACAAAAAGTAAAATATAAAATATTCCAATTATTCCAATTTTTTTTTACCAATACTCTATAATTTGAAGAAACATGGAATGTGCCCACCACCCTCATTTGCCATATGAATGTACAATTTCATACTGTGTGACTTTAAAACTACTGCATTTGTCATAATAGTTTAAAAATTAAAGAAGGTACGACTAGCTAATTGAGCCTTTATACATGGTCTATGGTTTCAGACTGTGAAATTTTGTTAAAAAAGTAATAACACCCTTAACTGGGCATTTTAAACTATTATCGTAGGGCAATGCTGTAAGTTATAGTTAGATCTTAGTGTTTCAAAACAAATAGAAATATTGGCCACCTACAGAAAATATTTAAAATCAAAACATCTGGCCTTCTTTTCCCCAACAAAATATGTGGTGCATCTTAGAGTACACGGGACGTGGAGGAGAGTCCCCAGTGACCATTTTTTTACTGCAAATTTCTCCTGTATACAAATAGTACTCTTTACCTATGATCTTGTCAGACTCTCCCTGGCTAGATTAGTCTGCAAAACCCATTAGCAGAAAAATGCAAAAGACTGGGAAATGTTTTCATTCTGAGATACCTATAGAGTGAATTACAAAATTTCCATAAAAACACATTATCTTGTTTTGATAGCATCTCCAAATAAAATATTATTTTATTTAAATTAAGGAGTAGTTCCCTTATTTAATGTCACATGAGATCGTTTGTAAATGTAAAATTGTATGAGTTAGTTATTTTTTGTCGTGGTGACTCAATACCCAACATACACAACTTAAAGGAGGAAAAGTTTATTTTGGTTCACAGTTTCAAAAGGTCAAAGTCTCTACATAGGTGGAAAATGGTGGAATCGTATGGTAGGGCTGAAGGTAAAGATGGAGGTCCTCATGGCATGGTGGAACAGGAAGTCAAGTGAAGTCACTGAAGGAAGGAAGGAAGAAACGTGTTCTTCCAGCTCTCTTTCCAGTGGTCTGCCCCTTCTGGGTCCAGCCTCTGAAACACCCATTCCAGATTTCTGCCTCCAACACATTCCTGAAATCCAATCCACAGTCCTGGAATCTATACAACACGCCAGTCTTCTACAACACATCTATAATCCATCACATACCCACAATCCACCCCTCCAAACCATCTCTTCACAGCACATGGTTCCATATATAATCCAAAACATCCAAACGCATGAAGCTTTTGGGAGACATTCCAAATCAAACCACAATATTGTATTTCTTTTGTACCCAAGTTGTAACTTGATTCCCAAGCTTTTTGCATTATTTCACACTCTCTGTGCATTATTGGGCTATGAGATCCTTTAAGGCTGAGAATAAAGTTTGTTCATCTAGGTTGAATCAAAACGCAATTTAGTAAATATTCACCAAATTGATTCTATAAAATTTCAAGAAGTAATGAGCTTTCTTAGCTGGTTATGAGCAAGAAAAAAGTTCTGGCATGAGAGTTCTAAAAATCACTTATGAAAAAAGTCATTTCCCCTCCCCCCAAACAATCCTTACCATCTAACTAGAGTATGTGGCTTTCCCTCTACTATTGCTAGTTATTTTTTCTTCCCTTCCTTTATTGAGAGTTACTTTACTGGTGGAAAAAAATTAAGCCACTATTCTAAATGATGTGTGGGAGTCTTCTCTGAGCACAAATCTTGTTAATATATAATGGAATCTATGCATATATTTTAACTCCCACATAATCCTCTAAACTGCTCTCCTAAAGTCTCCATAGTGTATAATCTAGTTAGTTGGCTCTTTCCCTGGCATGCTAGTTGAAATCATCTCAGGGATAAATGTAACCTTATGTAGAGTTCAGATTTAACAACAAATGGATTCTCTGTTTTGATCATCAAAAATCTTCACTCTGGATGAATCTTCAGCATTCTCTGCTTTCTCTGGCAGCAACTGATAGATAAAAGTATTGTCCAATAACTGATTAATCAGGGCCTCATATGTAACTTTTAAATTTTCTAAGAGCCATAAAGGGATAGGTAAAGAGAAACAGGTAAAATTACTTCTTGTAATGTAACATATTTGATAATGTAACATATTTAACCCAATATATCCAAGGCGCTATAATTTAAATACAATACTAATATGAAGTTACTAATAAAACATTTTACATTGTTTTATAACACATATTCATAGCTTTGTATTTTTCATATGTACAGCAGATCTCGATTAAGTCTAACTCCATTATATGGCTCAGTGACCACATGTGGTTAGTGCCTACCATACTAGAATCACAGGTTGAGAGGGAAGAAAAGAAGAGCTTGAAAGAGATCCGATAGCTGAAGGGCTCCTTATTATCTGGAAAGATTTCTCTCCATCCAAGTGCTTCCAAGTCCTGCAGTACCTGTCAAAGTTTGTCACCACTTTCTGGCTTCTGTAAGCCTTTGACCAGCACCAGTGTCATCATGCTTTAGTCCACGGCACGTCTTCCACCAGTAGGTCCTGATTTGAGCTTTTATCTCCTCAGTTCTGTTGTTCTTCCTTCTAAACACAACAGATGTCGTTGCCCTGTCCTGACCCTAAAACTTACCTTGCCTCTCTGCTTTTCTAAACTAGCCGATTCTTTTGGTATCTCCATTTAAATTTCTCGGAAAGTTGCAGAGTTCCCCTATGGCATCGGCATCGTATCTTCACAGCATTGACTGCAGAGTTTCTCCTTTCCCTGGAAACAGCTACGTCAGGTGTGGCCGGGTGTGCGCACAGTTGGTGCTCTGGGGGTATTGCTTGAATGGCTGCACGAGTGGTTAAAGGAAGGGAAAAATGAAAAGTTGAAAGAAAAAAGGATCAAGTGAGTTATTCAGAGTCCTAAGGCTGGTAAAGACTGGGTACTGGAGGAAGAGTTCAATTGCTTTCACGTAGTTCAAAAACTCAAGGCAATTGTAGTTGACAGTGAATAGTCATTACAGTGCAGATAGCAGTTCTAAATCCCTATACATCCTGAAACTTCTGACTATTATACATTTCTCATTTCTGTAGCCTAGCATGAAATATGTACTGCTTGTGAAGACAGAGGCTACGAAACCTGTTCTATAAAGCAATGTGTCACGTCCTATGATCCAACCAAGCCCTGTGTGGTAATGTGCCTCAGACGCGTATCCAAATTCACAAAAAGAAAATCTTGAGAATTTTTTTTGTTGTTGTTGTTATTTATGTTGGTGAAGAATTGTGGGCAGCGTAGGTGGTCTTCATTAGGGATGTTATCACTAATTTGACTTAACAATATGCATGCAAAACAAAGAAAATCTCAGAATATAACTGTAGGAAGGATCTGTAGTAACCATGTCTAACTATCAAGATGGCTGTGCAGAGAGGTAGGATATAAGGACAAAAATAATGCAAGCATTAAGATACAGGAACAAATAAAACAAAATATAATCTTACATAGGTCATTATTAATCTGTTTTAGAAACTGAGATCACACAACTAAAAGTAATCATTATATATGGATATGTTTAAAATGTTTACCTATTTAATTCATTTTAGTCGTAGCTTTTAAAAACACAATTTTCTCTCCTTTCTTCTTTTTTTCCTACTCTTCCATTCCCTCCCTCTTCTTTCCCTCTGCTTCTCTGTTATTTCCTTTCTTCTCCTTTCTGTCTTTCTGTTTCGTGCTGCCTCTCCCGGCCTTGGTCAACTCTCCTTCATTTTCCACCTTCAGCTAATATGAAGTGGTCCCCGTAGAGTATGTGAGACGTCTTGGAGGGTGTGACTGATATGTCGTTCTCCAAGTCCTCTTGTCGATAAGGCAGCATGTTAAGTGGAAACACCAACCATGTCTGTTGTCTACACACATAACTGGCCCAGACTGTTCCCTAGCAGAACAGGACGCTTGCTGCCTCTAACTCTATCTCCATTTTAATTTGGCTCCCAGGCTTCATTATAATTATATTTCTATTTACTTAATCTTTTTAAGTGTACTGGGATAAATAATTCATTTAATAAATGGAGATCACCCTTATTTTACTGCTGCAAATAGGGATACACTCATAGTTTCAAAATTTTGAAAGATCTCTTTCTAAGGGAAGAGGCAGGTAACAAGTACATTTGTCATAAATTGAGATATATAGTTTTCATTGCAGATATTCAGAAACAGTTACTGTGGCATTAGGCTTTAATTATGAACTTATCATTTTTTCTCCCCATAGGCTAAGTTCAGTTCACAACCAGGAATCAACTAACCAGGAGTCAATCAATGAAACAGGATGCAAGAACAGGTCACAAATATTGATTAGATTTGTTTTATAAGAATGCCACTCATAATCCAGGTTCTCACAAAGAAGGGGACAATTGGGACACTAGCTAACCTTTATTTCTAAAGTGACAAATTATTATAATAATTAAAAGAATAATCCAAACATAAGGAGAAGTTAAGATGTGAAAAAGTGCACTGATGGTGGCCCAACTAATCTGATGTGAGCCCACACGAGACACACCCTGTTTTGCTTAGGGAAACAGAGATTGCTTCATAGAAGACTGGATGTCCAGTCAGAAAAGCTCTAGTGCTAAGATGACACGGAAGACCGCATCCCAACAACCCAGATGCCATGTTGCTTGTAAGAAAACTAGTAGAGGCTTTTTTTTTTGGATAAAGAGTATATGTAAGTGTTGAGGTGAAAGGTACAGGCTAGAGATGCATTTTGCAAAGATGCTAATGATGGAAAGGATAACATAGGTCCCTGAGAAGTTTGGAACACGTGCCAATAAGTTTAATAGCAGGGACAGAAGTGAAGTAACGTCGTTTCTTTCAAAGAATTAGTAAAACTGGGTGCTGGAAATGATGGCTGTGCAAATCACAGAGAGTTCTATTGTGCAGCATTTCTGTCTTGACCGAAGCCTCCTCTGACTAGGGTACCACAACTCAGGACTGTGGCTGTGGCCTTGATTCCCTTTTTAATGGCAGAATGAAAGGTAACCGTTCATTACGTCATCCCAGGTACCCGAAGCTTCCTTTTGGTGGCATCTCCTCTTGTCATCGTTCTGGAGAGATTTGTAATTCATACTCACGACTCAAGCTACCCCTTTGAAGTTTTGCCATTTTGTGCCCTCAGGGTTGGCTTGTAGAGCATTTTTGTTAAAGTTTGTTTCAATAGGTGGTATTAATCCAGATGGACTGACATCGCCACTTACGACTTTTGGAAATGTTTCATCTTGTAATTCTGGCAATTCTAGGGCAATTTGTTTCTAGTTTCCATGGTGAAAACTCAGAAGTCTTTTTCTTAAGGAGGTTTGGTTCTTGGTTGTGGATAAGTTGAAAGATGAGGTAAGGCTAGTCAAATGTGCATCACTTGAAAATGTACATTATAAACGTAGAATGTATATTACACAGTTCAAGCAACGTTTTCTCTGTAACCATGTCTTATTTACTATAGATTCTTGTTTTATTGCTATATGCATATATATAAATGACGTTGTTATCAATATTCTTCTCTGATTACTAAATATTATAAGCTACAATTAATGTTGAATTAAAATTTCTCCTAGCCTCAGAAATAGGACTACATCTGAAATATTTGGGAATTAGAACGTATGTTCCAATCACTTGAGAACTTTAATACACTCATGCTTTAGGAAAATTTGAACGCAGTGATGTATTTTTTCTCCCTAATTCAACTTGGCTTAGTGGGAGATTCATTTTCTAATATTTCTTTCCTCTTTGCTTCTGCATCAAAACTGTCAAAATAAAAATATATATGAGATGTGAAAGAAAATAGCAAAGCTACAGTCACCACTCTCTGAGGTTACAGTGGCTACTTGAACACACTGAGTGAAGATATAAAGGCGTTGGGATGTTTTTTTTCAGCATGTTCTCAGGTCTGTCCACTACTTCATGTCCAGTTCTCTCTGATTGGCAGCTCTTCTGGCCAATCATGACTCTTGGCTTATCAGAATACGTGGAGACGACACACTTCCATAGGCTTTTTCCAACAGCAACCTTTCAGGCCATGTGCCAATGAATGGACTTGTCTGTCATCCCAGACTTGCACGCAAAGCCTCAAATTGTCCATAATGGTAAGCGCTTCAAGAAAACAGCTTACCCACCTACTGTGACCCTCCCACACCGCCATTCTAAACCTTCACCTCCAGCTCCTTCCACAGTTGCATCACAGTTGCAGCCCTTAATAGTGAAGCCTTCATTCAATTATCCTCCTAGCGGCTCTAATTGTTTGATTGAATTCTGACTAATATAATCCTTGCAAGAAATCTCATTCTTGATTTTAGCAAAGATAACCCTTTTCTGAGCCCTTCCTCTTTAGTTAACACAGAATTGCTTTACTCATGAGCCCCTTTATAATTTTGAACTAAAAGAAGCTGGCTCCCATTCCATGAAAACAGAACTTCGTCTTTGCTCTTTAGGAGAAGCAGGTAATTACACACTACTCTTTGAAAAGTTCGAGAAGTTCTCTTTGTTAATTAGATCCCAAATAAAAAGCTCACACTTACATATATCAAATGTTTTGAATTAGTCTTTAATTATTAAAACCATTTCAATCTTACATCGAAATTTGTTCACTAACGGAGAGTCGCATATCCATATCTATATGATTCAAATACTTACATAAGGATGCCAAGTTTAAAGCTAACCTTAAACCAAACTGAAAGACTAATTTTATATAAGGAATCATGATTGTTTCAACAAAAGGAGTCGCTGAGTTTGAGTGGGTATTTGTGAGTGGAGCAGGGATGTCACATTTATGCAATGTTGGTCTTCATCCTGGTACAGAATTCAACCTAAATTAGAATTATGATATATGACTTAAGGGAATAATTTAAAAGATGAAATATACACACAAAGAAAGGATGGTATGAAGGGCATGAGGGTGGTCGGTGCAGAATGCTGGACGTTCCTTTATGTCACTGTGTCAAAGGGAATGTGGGAATAGAAATAGTAGCAGCGTCTGTCACGTGAGTGGAATGGGTCTGAGGTAGAGAGATACATAAAAATGGTAAGTGACATAGGAATGATCACATCGGCTATGATGAGCTCCTTTCTCTCCTACTCATACGGGATTTTTGCAGATATGAGCTAATTTGATAAAATAATCCATAAGACTCTGTCAGTGGGGTTTGCTTGGTTCCCAGGCAACAGATGCTTATTTTTAAATGTGGTCTTTCAGAAGCTGTGACTCACCCTTGCTGTCTGAGTCTGAAGTGACATTTAACAATAAGTAGTTTTAGGGAATTAGATCTTCCCAAAGCCTAATCGATTCAACTAACAGCCTGCTAACTAAACACCTTCTTTTCACTCTTACGTTCATTCACTGATTGGGATATGTGAGCCAAGCCCTTTGCATATGACAGGAAATCAGAGACACATCCCGCACAGCACTGCACAGCTCTCTTATCATGGAGTTCCCAGTACCTCAGGGAGTTCAACTGTAGCTCATTTTATTTTAATACACGATTGGATGATTAAGAAATAAATATAATAACAACACACACAAGTTAGAAAAGATGGTGTCCAGTGAGTGGAGGAAGCTCATATCTAGTCACTTTTGTAACACAAGGTTATGAAAATGCAAGACCAGCTGGAGGTCACTTCAATGTCTTCAGGCATGTCTGGATGGTGAATATCCCAGGACACCTCATTATGCTGGCATCTTCCACACTTAAGTTATGAATAATGACATTCCATTTTTGTCCTATCTGAAGAACCAACTATTTAGTCCTATGCTAAGCATGGCCACTTATTTTTTTTTTTACTAACTTTTTGTTTTTCTTCTTTTTCAGTTAAAATTATTCTAAGCATTCAACTTGACATAATAGCAAAAATTCCCCAAAGAAGAATAAATTTGCATAAAACTATTTAGAATATTTATATATCTAATACAATCTTAAGATCAATCATGTTTTGATCCTGAACATTGAGGAACTTCATGATTTAAAAATGAGGAAGTGAGCAAAAAGGTACTCAAGAACTTCAAATTCCATGACGCTACACTTGGCTGTAGCTGTCGCAATGGTCACAACTTTGCTGTAGGGATTTAATTCTGAAAGAAAAAGTGATTTAAGGAGAAGAACAATCATTAGATGAGGTGATGAGGCAAAGAGTTGATTGCTTTAGCCTTGTCTTTAAGAGCCAAGTCCAACATTACCATAGTTTGAAACTTACTGTGAGTCAATCCACTTAGAAAATCGCGTGTAATACTTTCTTATTTTGCATTTTAGGTACTATGATTTGGATTACATTGAATTTATTCCTTTCCAGTATGTGCTTCTCTGAGTATTTCCTCAAAATTTATCTTCTCAAAAGTTCTAAAATATGTGAAAGCTACAAAGGACCACCAGATATTTTGTAAATAGTAGAAACAGAAAAGCAGGAAAAAGAAGTAAAAATCTGTTTGATAATTCCCAACATTAACTAATGAGAGTATAAAAGATGAAGAAATTTACTCCAGAAATCACAAGCACTTAGCCACTAGAAAGACACAGAAGTAAAAATATCTCTGAAATTTTAGTTGGCTGGAAAATATGACAGAATAATATGTCAGAAATGAATTCACCCCCTGGGAAATGATCTTCACTGAGCTAAAAAAAAAAGGTACATCATCTCATTTCTCCAACATAAATCTGCAAAAAGTTTTTATGTGTGTAAAATGAATTATGTACAGGGCTTAATGCACATGGAGGCTAATCGAACATACAGTGACCCACTGGAATGCAGCTGTGTTCTAGTGGGAGAAGCAATAAGACGGCCTCTGCTGTTGTGTCTTTCATGTGTTAGTAATGTCCAGACACCAGGCATTCCGTCTCAGCCAGTTTTCACTTCCTCCAGTACACCAATGATTGCGATAATCCCTTCTCGGCCTGCTTTACATACTCCAGTGTGAGGTAGTGATTTTCAAAAATTTATTGGAATTGCCTTCAATTATTTACCACATACGGAACAAGCAAAGTATGAACTTTACAAAATCTAAATCAAACTATGCTACATTTTTGTTGAAAATTTTGCTCATTTCTTATCTCAGGTTGATACCCTGACAGCCTACTAGGGCTAGAGGAAGATCTCTTGCATGTAATATGGTTAGCACCTAGTTGCCAAAACTTACTAAAATCCCTTATACAAAGTACATGCTAATAAATATTTCATAAGTGTATAAATGCATGATAGAATGGATAAGTAAACGAACGGATTGACTTCGACTTCCTGCCTAATTAATTGACAGTCAAGCTTGGATTCTCGTGATTCCAAGGACTTTTATTTTCCTTTTGTTGTCTCCAAATTATTCTAATTCAGTAAATTCTGTTCTTTGACCTTCATGGAGACTATGGGAACAGATATGTTTAGATGTCTACCTAAATTTAAATTGTAGTTTCTGGCTTAGAACCAAGTTATAAGACAGCTTTTCCTACCCACTTGAGGTGGCCATCACAGGGTTTTGGCTTCATGTGTTTACTAACTGATCAAGGTAGCCTGGTTAACACATTTTTATTCCATAAGGGGGTGGTGTGCATGTTATCTAACCTTTATTCATACATTTTCCAAGATACTTTCATTTTATGTTTATTAGGACAAAGTGTGATTTCACTTCAGCATCTTATAAATCACAAAGAGCAAGGTCAAAAATGATTGGATTCGACATGCAAAGGTTAAATGACTCTGATTTTGAGCAACGGATATCGATTGCTCTTTTAAGATGTGTTTGACGAATTCTTGTCATAGAGGAAAACATTTTTCAAGAGACCCTTGAAGTCTACTCAAGTGTAAAGAGAAAGGTGAAGAAAGTATGGCAAATGAATCGCTACTTTGCATATTAACTTGTTCTAAAATGAGGTGTCCTTAAAACAGAAATAATGGCTCTTTTGAGAAATACTGCAATCAGGTATTTTGGAAAAATTGCGATGTAGTTCTGCGTTAGCCTGCCATGTATAGAAATTAATTCTTGAGCAAGAAAAAAGATCCTGGCAAAATAAAAATCCTGAGAAGTTTAGATGAATTCGACGAAGTATTTTCCATGCTATTGAAATTATACCCAAGTTTCCATGCTCACTTCAAGGTAAGTTTGTTACATGAAGATAAAGAGTGTGTGAAAAATAGTTCAGATACTTTATTGTCGACTAAGCAATTCTTTTGCAAAAATAGGCAAGCAATTTTAGCATATTACTTATTTCTAATCTGAATGTTTGCTTCTTTATTTATAGACTGAAATAATTAGACTTAGATGACTTTTAGACTTCTGAGACTATCTAAATAGCAAAAATAAAAACAAGTTAAACATTTGCAACGTATCTATATCTATCTCTAAATGGGTAGATAAAAAAATTTGAAAAGGTACAATACTTGGTAGTTACATTTAGAAAGGCTCTAGGTATGTACTGCATGCATGTATAGAAAACTTAATAGATGATAAAATAGGTATTGATTGGTTGCAAAATGCAAATGTACTTGAACAATTGAAAAGAAATCTCTAAATAAAATCAGTGAGGGGATGTAATATCACAGAATGATCCATGGAGGGTGATATAAAAATGGAAGGCTATAGATGGTAAGAGGACAGCTACTGTCTTTCTGGACACATTTATTATTGCTATTATTGCAATTGCTAATATGGTTGTTATATAAATGATTATTATAGTAATTAAGATTTAAAGAACAGTGGTAGGTTTGGACACAGAATGGTTGCAATGTGGAGAATAAGACGAGGCCCTTCAGGAAGGAAAGAGGTAGTTCTGTTAGAGCATGCATCGTAATTACCAAGGGATTAATAATGCACCCAATCTAAGCTTTTCAGTTGCACTCAACCCAGAAATCTAATTTCCAGGTTGAATGACCTTCCCTCGCCCACTCTCTGTATTTTACAATGGCTAGTAAGATAATGAAACCAAAAATATTCCCAGGCAATGGAGGGATTTCCTAAGATACCGTGCCTTAATAGATAATTTCATATTTGTAATTTTGTACAGTATGTATATGTGTGTGTGGTACTGGGGATTAAGTCCGGGGCCTTCACACCCACCTACAGTCCCAGCCTATTCCTTTTTTCCCCCCACTATTTTTATTAATATACATATGCAATACATAGTGTTTACAATGAATGTGTGTATTTCGTGCACATCTGTATCATATCAAATTTACAATCCCTTCCCATTTTGACCCTCCCACCCCCTCCCTATCCCTTCCCCCAACTCCGGCTATCACTTCATGCAGTTCTATAGAATGTCTGTGTTCTGGGTTTTCCAGGTCAGAGAAACTATACGGTACTTAACATATTAATCTTCCGCACCTGAATCATTTCACTTAAGTCAACGCTCTAGCTAAGCTTCCTATTCCTTCAATGAGTGGCAGTACTCAAATCTTGATGCCTCTTCTCTGAATCCAACCAATCCCTTTATTGGGATATTTACCAAAAGTTTTCTTTTCTATACTTTGCTATATCTTCGTTGCTATTCTTAAACCTGGCCTTACCCACCAGTTCAGATTAGAAGATAACTACAAGCGTGTAGTTAAAAAAAAAACTAGTGAATTTGGGAAGTAAGAAAAAAAGTTGAATTTCAAATTTTTAGTTTATCTTTCTATTGCTATTATCTGTTGGATCTTGTCCTCCAATGATTCCCTTTTACCTTTTGTGATAAAAATTCCCTTAAGATCAGAGACGTGTCTTTGTTTATTTTCTTCTCTGAGTTTCAATGTTGGCTTCTTCATTGAGCAGGTACTTAGTCAATTTGCCAAATGAGTCACTGCAGGCCAGTTGTGTTCACATATCTATCTGCAATGTGTGAACATCTGAATTATGTGATTTGGATTAAAAAAGATTTTTCTGTTCTTTAAAACAAGATCATAACTTCTTTCCTGTTTATTCAACATAACAATTGAAAGTTATACTGCTAGCAATTTTCCTTAGGATTATTGGTATGTTCAAGGACAGGGCAGTACATACTGCTTTAAAAACAGGCCATGATCACAAGTATTAAATTGTGCTTATGCTTATGAAGAAAGAATTTGCTTTCCACTAAGAATAAATGTTAATCCACTAGATAAAAATGTATGAAATGACTGCTATAAATAGAAACTTTCCTATACATTTGAGACACAAATCTATCTTTAGAAGCTTAACAATAAAGCAGGAAAACAGGCAAAAATAATAAAAATAATGACTAGGTCAGTGATAAAATATGCTAGGAAGGCCTAAGTAGAAAAAAGAAATGCAGCAGAGAGAGTAGGATCTAACACGCCCGTAGAGGAGGGTACACCCTGAACTCAGGTGTGGCCCAATCCATGACTGAGAACGAAAGAAGAAATTCATAGAACTGCTAATTAGGCTCAAGGCAAACTCATGTCATTATAGTATAATTATTTTCCTATTTTTTCCCATGCAGTTTACTCTGTAGTCTACGGAAAAGTTGTTGTTTGTTGCTATTGTTTTTTCTTCCATTTTTCTGAAGAGCCTCTTCTCCACCTTATGTTTTTTGAGAGACGATTCTGTCGTACATTACGGAAACCCCAAAGCAAACGGAACTGTTCTAATTACGTTTCTTTTATGTCCACTTTATTAGTAATCCACTAAGCTGTTTCCTACCGTACCTCCCAGAGAACAGCACATTTCTGTTGTAGGACCTGTGGACCTCTTTTGCCTTATTTTCTACGAATCTCTGTTCTTTCCTGATCTCTTAGCTTGTTGACATACTCAGGTATACGACAGTCTGAAGGAAATTCACAAGTCACCCTTGTTCCTTTCCAATACTTACATTATTAAAGTGTTTCTATTTTCCCTAGGAAATACCCTGAGGGAGGTCTTAAAGACGTCTTGATTTTAAAAGCTCAACCCACGCTCAGAACTTACTCCTCACATTCTTTTTTCTTATTTATTTTTTAAATTTATACTACAAGATTATATTTTGAAAGTCAACCCATATCACAAGTTTTCATGTGCCTGATACCTCCAAAACATTCCAGTTGGGTGACTGAAGATCTCTACTAAACTTGGTCTACTAAATTATGAACTGCTTTTTTTTGTATCTTCTTACTCGGTGATTTTAAACACTTCCGTCTTATCAGTCACCACTCTTCACATAAGCTATTCAGTTTGATGGTTTTACATTTTCGTTCATCTTCTTGGATATTGTCATATAAATTTTCTGAGGATCCTTTATCAAAAATGGTGACCACCCATCAGTTGTGGCTGTCGATCATTTGAATGTGCCACGTCACAGGTGTGCTATAATTGTAAAATTCATTGAAGTTTCCCAAGACATACTACAAAACCTGATGTATATTATCTAATAATTTATTGATATTGATTCCAGGTTGAAATTATGTGACGTTATGCAGGATCATAGCCTGGATCCATTGGCTTAGATGCAATGTGTTATTCAACTTATTTTGATCTACTTCCTTGTACAATCTAAAATGTGGCTTCCTGAAAATTTAAAATGGAGATGGGACCACATTATATTTTGATTAGGGAATGCTTTTTGAAATAACTTCGAACATTTCCCACATTTTCTCTTAAACAAGTGTCTATACATGATTTTCTTTTCTTTCACGTAGAAACAGAAGCTCTTTTCTTGTTCCCTATGCTTTAATTTGGGGTCTTCTTTAGGACGTCATAATGGATAGCTGCTCTGTTCTTGTAGTCTTTTACCACTCTTTCCCCCATTTAGTCAATCATCAAGATT
Source organism: Ctenodactylus gundi (assembly GCA_004027205.1). Classification (NCBI taxonomy): domain Eukaryota; kingdom Metazoa; phylum Chordata; class Mammalia; order Rodentia; family Ctenodactylidae; genus Ctenodactylus; species Ctenodactylus gundi. Next base: position 6,513 of record PVKB01005503.1, on the reverse strand, counting down.
CTGTGTTTCTGTCCTTTCCGCTTCTATCTACTCTGCCTTTTGTTTTGTTTTTATCCTTCATTTTCTCTTGTAGACAATATCAGAAACCAAGCATCTCAGCCTTAGACTTCTTTGTTTCATCAAGCTCTCCTCTTCACAATTATTATATAAACCCCATTAAATGTAATCTGCTTCTACTGAAAAAGCTTTAATCACTCTGCATTGCTTAGCACAGGGTAAACCCTTCAACCGTGGTTCAAAACTACTGATCTCTCCAAACGCATTGCTGACTCCTCTAGCAAGTTGCTTTTCCTTTCATTTGCTTTTCATTGATTTTAGTCTTCATACATTTCCAAATACTGTGGATATAGTTAAATTCTTAATTCATTAAAAACAACCTAATATTAAAGAACTAACTTAAATGCTGTTTTCTCCCCAAAGTCTCAATTTGACAGTACTTCATCTTTTATGATTCTTCTCACCCTTTACCTTGTTCAGAGTTTTATTTTTCAATCTCTTCTTAAGAGTTACCCTAAGAGTGGAAATCAGTTTCAATTTATGTACGCCTGTTTCTAAGGGGTATTGTATTGCCTACCACGGCTAGTAGTCAATGGTATTGACTGGGTAAATAAATGTGTGAGCGAATTAATAGGTAATGAAAGATCCATGTGTTTCTAAAATTAAGAATTTCTGTTTTGGAAAATTTTCACACTGAAGCAGTAATAGCTTAAGTTTTTAGATATCGCCTTATGGGTTTTCTCCCAACTCCATATGCAAATCATTGACTTTTGCAAAACAAGTATTTCATTGACTGAGGAAAATGCTTAAGACAACAAAATAGGGGGCATATTACGAAGCGGTGGAAATGGCTACATCTGTATCTTCTTACCTCCATCTGTCTCTCAAGTCGCTAGATGAATCCAAATCCTATCCAAATTCTGTTGGTCCGCAGCAGTAAAGTGCTTCAATAGCAATTTTAGACAGATTGAACATATTTCAAATAGTCGATTTAGCTGTGAGAACATTGTCTTAGTATATAACCCTCTAGGGATTATAACAAATTCAGCTTAATTGGTTTATTAAGTAAAACTTACAAAAGCCTAGAGCCTTAGCTTGAAAACTTTTTAGACATTGGTGCGGTATAGGTTTGGTGTGTACTGACTGGGGTGGATTCCTGCTATTATAGAAGGGTTGGTAAGAGGTTGTAGAAATCAGATGGCTCCACAGGCTGACACAGAAATAGCACTCATAATACAAGTTCATTTTAATATTTGAGACACAATTGGCGTGTAGTTACTATTAAAACTGAACACTGAGCTTTGGTGCGACGATCTACAAAGAAATTTTGGCCTAAACATCAACATTTCAAAATACTATTCTAGGACACTCAAATTATCAAATTATTAGTAAAAATGAATCTTCTTTAGTTATTCAAAATGGCCATAACTATAAATATTGCTATCATTACACAGTCCTAAAATATGTCTTTCTATTTGCACATATCCATAGATATACAAAGTAAGGTCTGCAGTTTTATCATTTTGTTACGCTGAAATTTAAGTATATTTGGGATCAATGGTAAAACCTATAATATGAGAGTAGCTTATTCCAATCCCATATTTAGTGTCATGAGACAGCATAGAAACATCACATGTACCAAAAATCATTTTTTGTGGGAAAGAAAAATGTGTAACATTTATTTCTAAATCTTTCACTTAACATATGACAAAAGAGAAGGTTAGAGCCATACAGTCCTCCACGAAGGCAGTTTTCCAAAATCAGATATAGAAATAGTCAAATTTGGATCAAAACCCAAGTAATCTATCTCTCAGATGGCTAGTTAGGTGACTTTAAAAATAACTAGCAAACTCTTGTCTCTCCAAGATTAACACTGGATGGAATATCAACAGAGTATCTATAGAGGAAAAAAGTGATTTGGGAAACTAAATAAAATGCAGACAAATGCAATGTAAAAGTTGCTGACTCCAGAAATTTACACACAATTTAATAGGAGATTAAGCATGATTTCTGAGAACTTTCTTTCATTCCACTAAGTAATTATGGTGATCACCTGGTCCAGATTTTTTTTAAACTTAGAGCTGTATTCTATCTTTATGATAAAAATATAAGGTAGCTTACATTACCTGAGGGATGAAAGTCAATTAAATTCAAAGATGTATTTATTATACCATAATATATTTAAAGAATTATTCTGACCAGTTTAGATTACATAGATGTGAAAAATATCACCTAATATGGATGAAGACTAAAGGGCTATATTCCTGAAAGCATTTTATTCATTTCACAACCCTGGGGAAAGGGGTAGGTGTGTCCATGTCTTATTGGCACTATTTCTAAGGAGGAAGATAAAAAATCACACAACTCAGGTCACTTACAGTAATGAAAAGTCTTATTGTTCTTACCTGGCTAGACTTTAAGAATTTGGGTGAGTAGGTGAGAGAAAGAAAGGAAACCAATAATTATAGTGGGATGTGCAACTGTGCTCTCTTAATACCAGATGAATCTTTGGATTCATAAAGGATTGTAGGCAACTCCCAATAGCAGCAAATGTAAGTCATAAAGCTCTGGGTACCTCCTACTCTTTCTTCTTGGGTAATTCTATTGAAATTAATTGGATATTAATCATTGAGCTTACCAAGGAGAAAATCTCCATCAGCGTCACGACAAATCTTGAGGTTTGGGTGTTGCTAAACTTTTAACAACAAGATCTTTAATTGTACAATTGTTTTCTGGGGAATAATTTAATGCTATGATAAACTATGCTTTATTAAAATTTAATAACCATCCTCTGATTATGAAATAAACTTAGGATGGTAAATCAACTTGCCCAGAATCACACGTTAGAAGTGAGCGAATCTAAGTTCTTTAACGATCTTGGTCCAGAGCTGAGTACTCAACTGCGCTGTCCTTCTCTCCTGCCTCGTAAGGCTGCATGCTGATTTGCGGAGTACCCAAATCCCACAAATTCCACTTACTTTTTCAGACGTCTTTTTTTTTTTGCAAGTCAGACATTCATCTTCACATATATACAACATCATCGCCAAGAAGCGCAGGGTAAATGCGACGGGTCATACCAAATTCTTCAGAGCTGCAAACCTTTGTTTCCAGAAGCCACAGGTAACATCTCCCTACCGTCTTCACGGAGCTTCCTCACTCTTGCATCTTAAACTTTACAGGAATGAGTCTTACCACCCTGACGTGGTATTGTCCCTTGCGGTGGCCTGCCACACACCAGACTGCTGAGTAAAGTGCTTACTTTTTTCAGCACATATACAGTCAAATTATTCATTTAAGCTAAAGTAAATTAAAATGAATTGATTACTAATGAAAGAATAGAGGTAAATCAGGTGACTTGATGCATAATATTTTTGATCAAAATAAATACCTTTTTGCTGAGTGAATAACAAAAGACCCTTTATTGTCTTGTTTGACAGTGTCAACTCTGTGTTATGCATGTAATTGAGACTCCAAATTAATGTACAAATAAATATAAAATGGCCTTTCTGGTCTTCTTTCTTATCTTTTGGTTCTTACTTAACCCTTGTGAATATTTAATGTGGTATTTTCTAATTTCATTATATTTTCTAAGTCAACTGTGGAAACACGGTAACATTTCTCCTGATCTTACTTTCTTATTAAAATTCAAATGTGAATATGCTAATAAATGATACTTTTGGGGTGACTGATTTTTTTATTGCCCCAAAGAAGTGATTATTTGAGACCTATCTATTCCCCTATCTAGACGGATGTCTTTTCCCCTTTTACCTCTTCAAGTAGAATATAGACTCTTACGAGCTTCAAGACGTAATGGCACCAAACTAATCAATTGTTGTACCCCCGTCAAAGGTTGTTAAGCACAGTTGGCGTGTTTGGGCATAAGAAATCATCAAGCACGTGCTTGGGCTAGTACCTGTAAGCTGACGGAAAAAAAAAGATCCACACCTGCCAGTTCATTTGATAATTAAAACAAGGGTGTCTCTACCTAGTCAAAAGACTTCTTAACATTTTCTATAAGTTCCTAAAGAAGAAACTTATACATAAAAACGAATTAAGCACTCTGATTTTCTCCCAACCCCCCTACCTCACCCTGGAGGCCAGTTCACGTTCCCTCTATTCCCTTTCAAGGAGCTTTTGTGTTCTGAATCCTAGGGAAGAAAGAAAACCACGTGGTCCAAAAACGACGGTGTTTGTGGAATTACCGACTTCAGGGACATGCGATACTTTCGTAATAAATGTCTGAGAAAATGAGATTTGCCTACAGGTCTTGTGAACGGAGGTCAGGCTTTCTCTCTTCCGTCTTTATATGCTTAGGGCAGTCTGCATGGAAAGTCAGTATCTTTCTAATTGAGCTCCCGTACATTCCCACCTTAGAAATCACATGCAGACCATCAGTTTCTGCATTGCCGATGACTTCGAAGTGAAGTAATAAGAACTTGTTGCTCAAGAACGGCAGAGGCCCCTGCGTAGGTCTTGGGGAATGACTTCGGAGGGTTCTAGCGTCCACTTCCTCTTTGTTTGTACCTTGGCAATAGGACAGGAGCTCAGCTTCGCTCTTCGCTTGAGGGATGGAAGCACAGCTCTAAGTACTCACGTGATGACAGTGTCCAGGTCCAAGTCTCCTAGGGATTTGGCAAATCAAGTAGACTTGGCTGCTGCGAGGATTTGAGTGTATGTAAAGGAATCTACTGAAGGGACATAAAGGGATTCAATGCATTGGACAATTAATTTCTCCGCAAGTATTATTCTTATTAGTATTGTTTGCATTGCATTCATCTTGGGAAATAGGCATGTAGACTTACTGCGTCTTAATCATTTTTATGTGTTTTCTCTCTCCCAGCCTTTCGCCTCCTTTCCATCTCTCTGAAGTCTAAGTGGGCTTTCATGCCTTGACAATCAAGTGCCTACTAACACAGAGGCAACACTTTAACACCTCTTTTAGATGAAAGATTTTTTTAAGACTTTAAAACTCTAAGACAGCCAACTTCCACTTACTGTCCGTGTGCTTTATGTGATGCTCCACGCAAAGCAATTTGGGGAAATAGAGAGATAAATGAGAACCAAGTCACGTTCCCAAGGAGCTATTATCTATTTAAATTGGCGGGCTCTCTTCCAAAGCACCTCATGCTTGCAGGAATTCTGAAAGAGAATTCAAGCTGTGCCTTCCCGGGAAACATTAAACTAAACAAGTCTTGATTTTGCTTCTTAGATTTTTGCAATGATGCTTAAAATATCTAGAATTACTAGTCATTAGGGCTAGATAGTACAAGGTGTCCCTAAAATATGGCATACATGGTCATTTATGGGTAAATATACTTTTTGAAAATAATTTAAAAATACAGATATAAGATAAGGTCCCCTAATCAGTATGGTGGCCTTTTGAGCTTTAAAAGTTAGAGTTTTTTGTTTTGTTTTGTTTTGTTTTGTTTTAGAACAGGGGTGGGAACTTCTGGCTTGCCAGCCATAGATGCCCCACAGGGTCATTTTGTCCAGCCTGGCCAATGCAACCACACATTGGGTTTGGGTGAATTATATAATAATTCGATGTCTTGCCAAATACAGCAGACTGACGTTTCAGTTGATAATTCTTGTGTGGCCTTCACTGAAAGTAGACAAATGCCCAGTGGAAGAAAAAAAGTTTCCCCAGCCCTGCTGTAGAAGATAAATGACTTATCCAGGAATCGAACCTGTGTCTCCTCATCCCACTGGTAGAATATGCAAAAGTGGGCTCTAAAGAGGCAGAGGTGAGTTTCTGTTTTCCTACAGAGGCCTTTGCAGTCTAGGGAAAGACTACGCAAATATATTCAGATTTCCTTGTGCTGACCACAGGAGATCTGTGGCTGGTTAATACCATGGAGGAAAGGCAGGAAAAAAATGCTCTGAATGGCTCGACAGTGATAAAGGAAGCAAACACTTGGACACAGACTCTATTTTATGGTATTTCCTGCACCCCCGTTCCTTGCTATAAGTGACCCTTGTGTACCTGTACTTGGGGAATAGTGATTTGAGGCATCCATCTCCTCAGAGCTAACTTTTAATATTTTCTTTCTTATTTAACATAAGAAATGGCATCCTTTGACTGAGTCTGGAGCAAGCCAATCAACCTAGTGTTTGGCCTCTAAACAGCTGCTGCTAGGTTGGATGCTAACCCGATTTCACTAAGAAATCTGGCCATAGATTCTAGTGAACTATGGCTATAAGAAAATGACTATAAGACTATAATGACTATAAGAAAAAAATTTCAAATCATGAGGAAACATATTTCAATTTGGAAAAAGTAGCCAACCTAAATTCTAGCATATGCAGTTATTCTCAGTAACCAGAACACTTCATTAGACTATTTAACTCTTTGACTAGACCAGAAGGCAGCTCCATGCTTTTTTATATGCCTAATTATATGCACCAGCATTTGCTTCCCAGCTATCCATTGTTAGTAATTTTCTCAGCACGGATTCTGTTCAAATTAATAAAATGAAGATTTTGTTTTTACTTTCCAGTATGCTAATGTTTAAAACC